>PVIA01012051.1:0-40252 GCA_004024845.1 Tonatia bakeri | reverse complement strand
GATGGATGGATGGATCGATGGATGGATTGGTGGGTGGGTGGGTGGATGGATGGATGGATCGATGGATGGATGGATCGATGGATGGATTGGTGGGTGGGTGGGTGGATGGATGGATGGATGGATGGATGGATGGATGGGTGGGTGGATGGATGGATGGATGGATGGATGGATGGATGGATGGATGGACGGACATAGAACTTTTCCCAAGCTGAACTGTGTTGTGGTCATTGTTGTTAGCATATCATTATTGTATAGAAATCAGTGAAATCATTGCTGGTTTTTCTTCATCTCTGAAGCCCCAAAAGTCCCTTTGCAAGATCTTCCAAAATCTCAGATAGTAGAAAAGGAAGAACTGATAACCGTGCAACCCATGGACCTTTCTGCCAGGGAGTTTGTGGTTTACCAGTATGGCCTCTCCATCCTGCATCTCCTCATCCCCCAGCTGCACGTAAGTGTGGTTTCTGGCCTCTCTGTGGTGCAGTCACCATCAGAGCCAAGAAAACCAGGGTGACCAGGAAGGAGGGTTTGAGGTGGTGGATACTCCTTAAGATTAAGCACCTAGAGCAGGGAATTTTCTAGTCTCTCCAGTGATATTAGTAATGCAATAAATTAAGCACTCTGTACACGCCAGAAAATGTTCTAATGATTTGCATGAAATAACTCTTTTAATCTTCACCAAAAACTCCCATGGCATAGATATCATACTATTATTTTTTCTCATTTTTAAGTTGAGGGGGAAAGATACGCAATGGTTGAGTAAACTTACCCAAGATCTCACAACCAAAAGGTTAGAGCCAGGTTAGAATCCAAGCATCATGGTCTGAGAGCCCTGATGCTGCTCTAGCCTACCTCTACTTAGAAAAGTAGTAAACTAATTCTTGTAGTTACCATAAATATCTCACACCTAGCTAAATATTATTTCCACTTTCCTATAGTGTATACTGAATCAATTTATCCTGTTACAATTTAAATTGATGTTCAATGCATCTACTTCCTATTGATTTGGTCGTGTTATGTAGCATAAGAATTTTTTTTTAATTTTTTTTTATTTTAATCATTGTTCAAGTACGGTTTTCTCCCTTTTATTCCCAATCCAGCCCACCTTCCCCTCCCTCCCAACTTCCCTCCCATTACCACCCTCTCCCTAGTTTTTATCCATGTGTCTTTTAACTTTGTTCCTGTAAACCCTTTCCCTTTTCCCCTGAAACTCCCTCTTCTCTCTCCTCTGGTCACTTTCTGCCTGTCCTCTATTACAGTGTCTTTGACTATGTTTTGCTTGTTTCTTTGTTTTGTTGTTTAGGTTCCTGTTAAAGGTGAGATCATATGGTATTTGTCTCTCACTGCCTGGGCATAAGAATTTTTTAACAAAATGATGGGTTTTATTTTTGTTTCTTCTGTCTTTTATTCTTTTCAGACTCCAGAAGTTACCCTGCAGATTGCTTCTTGTCTTCCTGCTATGGAAACCTCAGACAATGCCTTCCAAGGTTCCTTCTTCTATCAGGTGCTGAAAATTGAGTCCCAAATGTAGGGTTTTAGAATTCTAGGGTATAGTGTAAACAGAGAGAAAAACAATTATAAAACATTCTCTCTCTCAAGTTGACATATTGCATTCTCCCTTAGTAATATGTCATTTAGCTAAGGCATAATAGATGTCACCATTAAGAGCTTTCTCTAATCACTGAATTGAATATGTCCTGGCTTATGTCTGGGGAATCCTAATGGCTTTGCACCCGTTAATAAATCTCTATCATGTCAAAGCCAATGGTTCCAGATGCATGTTTTCCATAAGATTCATGATTCCAACTTCAGGTAATCATGCACAGTCAGCATCTTTCCACATAAAGGGATCTAAATTGTGCCTGTCCTGGGAGTTAATCAAAGGTGTAGATTGGCAGTGCCTTGGTGGAAACTCTAAGCCACTGTATACAGACCTTAAACACTGATGACAATACATTGGTAAATGAGGATTGTGAGAGGAGGAACTGCTAATGAATGTTAGAGGACTAGGAAATGGTTTATATTTGATTAGTAGGTTTTAGGGGACTTAGTAAGATCAAAACCTATTCATCTGTGGTGCTCTCCAGGCACTACTTCATGTGATCCTCAAAGCTGTCTCTGAAGTAGGCAAGACTTTAATTCCATTGTACTGATGGGATTCACTGAGTGTTGTGTGCCATGCAATTGGCCATGTGCCTACATGCATTACCTCATTCACAACTTATAGCAAGTCACCCCTCAGGGGTGGGTACTCTTGTTATATACATGTTACAAATTAGGAAACTAAGGCCTAGAACTTGTCCACAGTGTCAGCAAGAGTTGAAACAAGGCCAGGTATATTTGACCCAAACAAGTTTTTTAACCACTAATCTGCTGCCACCCACAGCTGATCAGGGACAGATCTCAGACTGTCTTGACTCCAAATCACCTAAGGGTTTTCCATGCAACCTACTGCCTCTTAAGAGAATGAATGAGGGATTTATTTCAAATCCATTAGGAGAACCTGGCTACAATAAGGGCATGAAAGACAAAGAGAGCCCCAGAGTCCTGCAAGACAATGATCCTCAAACTGTGCCTCCTGCATCAACCACTTGGGGAGCCTGGTAAAAATGGAAATGCCAAGGCCCCACCTAAAGCCCACAGAACCAGAAATTCTGGGATGGGCTCCAAGAATAGAATCACTCCCATGTGATTCTTACTCAGGCTGAAGTCTGAGAACCATTGCATAAGGAAGCAGTGACTAGAGGACATTGATTTAAAAAAAAAAGAAAACAGATATTTGAGTAATTTTGCTCTGAATTTCCAATAGTTTGTTTTCTGTAAGATGGACTAAGTAAAAGAAAACTTGGGACACAGTAGATCAAATGACTTGTTCAGAGAGTTGAGCTAAAAATAATTTTTACTTTGTCTTCTGAATATTCACTTCAGGAATTACCATTAAGCCCAGGAGTCTCTGACTTTATGATTTCAAAAGTTATTTCAGGCTATATAAAACTAGAAAAACATAGAGGCAGTGGAAATGTTCCCTGAGGTTGATATCTCTGTGTATGGGTACTTTCTCTACTCAGAATGATGAAAACATACTGTTTGTTAAGAGAGAGTGTTTGGCATCTGTGGGAAGTTTCATTCTACTTTTGATTCACTGCCTGGCCCACATCACTGAGGAAGATTTCCACCAAGACTCTAATCCCGCCTTTCTGAGGTCATTTTACAAGGTATTCATAACATGCACAGGGCTTTTTGCTCCTCTTTCTCTGTAACTCAGACCCATTTATGAGCATTTATTTAGCGTTTATTTCCCATTTATTTATTATCCTGGGAAATAAATATAACATTTATATTTAATGTTATATATATATATAACATTATATATAATAAATATAATATAATAAATATAATATAATATAATAAATATAATATAATATAATATAATATAATATAATATAAAATGTTATATTTATTTTCCAGGATAATAAATGCTATAAGCTTTACAACATTTCAAATCTACTAAAGTCCTATTGGTGGCCTTTGATTCCTACTGCCAAGCCAGAAAGGTTTTCATGATAAAATTTCCTGTGGCAGCATATGACAAAAGGCATGCACCACTCTGCATGAATTCTGGAGAGAAGGTGTCTTCCTATGAGGACAGCCTTCTGTGGCTATTTCTTTGTCAACACATAACCCTCACCATAATTGCAAATGACAATAGTAACCCATGGTGAGGGCAAGATGAAAAATTCTAAGCCCTGTTTTTCTTTCAACTATTATTTTAAGCTTTAACAGCAATTGCCTAGAAGCAGTACTAAACTGCTCCCCTCACTTTCTCCTTGATCAGGGGTTGAAGGCCTATATCAGGGAAGCATTCTCTGTCACACTGCAAATGTCAGCAGTTTCCCAGGACAGTGAGCTGGACCAAAGCATCAGTGCTATTCTGCTGGGAGAGCAGCCCCTCTCTGAAAGAGAAAGAGATCTTCTTTCTAAACTCATAGAAAGGAAGCATGAGTCTCACCTGGAGCCAGAGTCATCGGAAGAGGTAACTAACTTTCATTTGTATAGCACATGGTCTTGATTAACACCGACTTCATCATAGAGTAAACGGCTCAGTGCATGACCTTTTCAAATACTTCTGGCTCCCTAGGCGGTACACTGCCTTGACACTCAGCCTGCTTCTCACACCACATCTGACAATATTTTTTAAATCCTGTATCTACAGGGAAGATGGTGGATACCTGGCCCTTTGAATCATGTATAAGGATTGACTGCAAATGTGGCTCCAGTTACTTAACTTCATGTCCCACTAACACATTATTAGTAAACAGAGTTTTACCTGTAAAACTCACAGAGACTCAGAGACTAAATTCAAATGCACAAGTATAGCCTATTTACCCAAAATTATAGTGTGTGCTATTTTCTATGCAAACTGCACAATGGTATTCTTAATACTCTTATTTAAAGTACTTTTATAAAAATATCACCTCAGCTTTTTAACTATTAAAAATGAAATATCATAAAATGTATATCTATGATTTTAGAAGTATTATCCTTCATTAAAGGTCAATTCATTCTTGAGTTATAAATAAGAGCATATCTTCATTCATTACTTATATAAAAATTTATAAATCTCAAGGCACTTTTATATATATTGTCTTATTTGATCCAACCAGAAATCCTGGAAAATAAGTAACATACATATTTGTAGTTACGTTTCATGACTAAAGGAGAGATTCAGCAATTTTCCCAAAATCATGAAGCTGTTTGTAGTGGCAGATCTAGATTCTAGATCTCTTGACTCCTAAACAAATGTTCCATATACATTTGTCTGTAACCAAATCTTCATTAGTTACTGAGTCAGAGATTTACTCTGTGGTTGATGTTGATGGTGGTGCTTGTCACCCAGATCATGGAATTCTCTTACACGGTAACTCCCATAGATCACAGAGAATGGTCAGTTCCCTGTCCTCATCTAACAGCAGCATTTGATGCTTTGACACATCTGATCACTTTCTCCCCCTATATTTTCTTCACCAGGCCTCTTCTGGTATTCCTACCTCTCTGACTGTTCCTTCTCAGTCTCCTTTACTGATCCCTCCTCTTCTCCCTGACCTCTTAATGTTAGAGGGCCAGGGTTATGACCTGTCTTCTTCTCTTCGCTGCCTATATTCATTCCCCTTGGGGATCTTATCCAGCCTTCAGCTTTAAGTCCCATCCATAGGTCAATGACTCTCCAGTTTTTATTTCCAGCCCCAACCCAACCTTCTAGCTCCACTCCTGTTTCCAAATGTTTACTATCCATCTGCACGTGGATGTCTAACAAGTATCTCCACCTCAACGTGCCCCAAACCTATCTTATTTCTAAATCTGCTCTGCTCAACCCTTTTTTAAATTATGTTATTGTTGTTCAATTACCATTGTCTGCATTTCCCCCCACCACCACTCCCCACAACCCCAACCAAACCCACGTCCCTCCCTTGCTTCCACCCTCCCCCTTGGTTTTGTCCATGTGTCCTTTATGTCCATGTGTTCCTGAAAACCCTTCTCCCCACTGTCCCCTCCCCCTTCCCCTCTGGTTATTTTCTCAGTTAAGAGAAACTCTATTCTGGTTTTTCAGGCCAATATGTTCCTTGAAACCTCTGTCTCTCTGTTGAATGTATCCCACAACCAACCCCCCAGGAAGCCCTGTTGCCCTAACTTCAGAATATATGCAGAATCTGAACACCTCTCATTGCCAACACTGTTACTAGCCTGGTACAACCCACCTTCATCTGCCTGGATTACTATGATACTACCTGGTCTCCCTGAGTCCAGCCTTGTCTCTTCAGCCTTGCCTGTTCAGCCTTTTCTCAACACAGTAGTCAGGGTGATTCTTGTAAAATGAACATTGAATCTGCTCAAAATCCTGCTGTGGCTCCCTATTTCACTTAGAGTTAAGCCAAAAGAGCCCAGTCCCCTTGTCTCCCACCCCCTCACCAACTACTCTTCCCCTCATTCACTCAACTACAACCACACTTTCCTCCTTGCTATTCTTCAGACACACCACAGATCCTCACTCCCCTCTTAAGGGTTCCCTCTGCCTGCAACACCCTTTCCTTTAAGGTGGTGGTCCTTAACCAGGAGCAAAGTTTCCCCCAGAGCACACTGAGAAATGTCTAGAGACATATTGATTGTCCTGACTCTGGGAAGGGAGCCACTACTGTCACCTAGTGGGCAGAGGCCTGGCGTACTACTACGGTGCAGGGGATAGCCCTCACAACAAACAGGAAAAACTATCCATCCCAAAATGTCAATAGTGCTGAGGCCGAGAATGCCTGGTCTAAGGAGTTAGAGCATGCCTGGCTCCCTTACCCCCCTCACGTCTTTGTTCACCTTCTCAGTGAGGCCTCCTCTGACAAGCCTACCTTAATTTCAAATCCCCTTTATCCTGTGTTCATCAGATTTCCCTTACACTGCTCTGCTTTTATCTGTATCACTTCCTAACATACTACATCATTTACTTATGTATGCTTGCTGCTTATTACTTTTCTTTCCCTGCTAGAATGTAAGCTCCTCAAGAACAGAGATGTTTGCTGTTTCCTGATATGTTAAGCCCATGTACTGAGCTCATAATAGGGTTTTGATATATTTACTATGTTAATGAATAAATAGATTTATATGGATCCTGATGCCAAATCTTCAAACATTCCAATCTATCAGAGCTAACTACAAGGCAGATAATAGCAAACATTTATTGCACAGTTGCCACATGCCAGAGATTCTGCTAAGAGGTTTACGTGCATCATCTCATTTCATCTTCCCCATGCCCTTAGAAGGTAGGCATTACTTTTATATATAACTTACAGATGAGGAAATGGAGGCTTAGAAGTATAGATACAACTTGCCAAGACAGCAATAGTTGTGGGATCTGGAATGTTAGTCCTCTGCCAGCCACCACCTATAAAGAAGTCTTGTTTTATTTTAAAAGCAGAATTACATATGGTACTATCAGGTTCACATTCTGGCTGAGAAGATCCAAAAGTACTTAAAAAAATAGGAGCAAAAAGTATTAACTCTGTCCTCCACACTCTCTACAGTACATTAAGAAAAACAAAGATCTTCTCCTCTTCACCAATATGGAACATTTCCTGAAAAGCATCCTTGCTGCAGAACAACAAACCCCAAGAAAACCAAGAGGTCAATTTGGGGGTAAAGATAAGGTGAGCTACCCTTATGAGCTACAGCATTGAGATTGCACTCAGCTGCATACATTGAAACTTGTTACTGCATATTTAAGGCCACATTATTAATTGAACATTGCAGAGCAAAGGATGGATATAAAAGGTGGCATGATCATCAGCACTTTAAAAACTTTACCAGTACTAGCAGATGGTGGGTCCTAGATTTAAGAGTTAGAAAGGACCCAAGCAATTAGAATTTATCCCTCTGCCCAGAGGCAGGTAAAGTATTAATCCCAGAGGGCAGAAACTGAGTCTCAGACTTGCCCAGTTCAACCAGCTGAAAGAGGACGAAAAGTAGTTAGAACTTGGGTTCACCGCGTTCTAATTCAGGGTTTCTTCTTCTATACCATAATGATATATACTGCTGTTTTATAAAAGGTTGTTTTTTAATCATAAAAATTTTAAATGTTATATATTAAAAAAACAACAAATATTGGAGGTATTCAGCTTTAATAGATGCTACAAATCAGACTTCTAAAGTGACTGTATAAATATATACTGCCACCAGCAATCAATGAGAATTCTGGTTATTCTCCATCGTTTCCAGCACTTAGTATCTTTGATCTTTTTTTATTTTACCCATTCTTCTGGGATGTGGTTTTAATCTGCACTTTCCTGGTGGCCAGTGAAACTGATCATCTTTCGTGTATTTGTACATTATTTGAATGGCCTCTCTTGAGAAATGCCTATTCAGATATTTTTCCCACTTTCTATTGCATTGCCTATGTAATTGATATGAATTCTTTATTCTGGAACAATTTTGTCTTCATTCTATGGATTGTCTTTATATAAAAATAACTACACATGTTCTCTGTTTTATTTTTTAGATCTAGAAAAAATTGTGATCTCATTTCAGTCTTCATGATTAAATGCCATTAAATGTCAATACAACATCCAATGAAGCTCATAAAAGAATTTTTAAAAATATCTGTAATATTGTCCTGGCTGGTGTGTCTCAGTGGATTGAGCATGGGCCAAAAAGCCAAAGGGTCACAGTTCGATTCCCAGTCAGGGCACATGCCCAGGTCCCAGCAGGGGGCGCATGAGAGGCAACCACATATTAATGTTTCTCTCCTCTCTCTCCTTCCCTTCCCCAATCTCTAAAAATAAATAAACTCTTCTTTAAAAATCTGTAATATTCATGTATGAATCACGTAAATGTATATTAAAATATTGGGTGATATATAACAAC
This sequence comes from Tonatia bakeri, assembly GCA_004024845.1. Lineage (NCBI taxonomy): Eukaryota > Metazoa > Chordata > Mammalia > Chiroptera > Phyllostomidae > Tonatia > Tonatia bakeri. Next base: position 31,852 of record PVIA01012051.1, on the reverse strand, counting down.
ATGGAATATTTTTGCCAATTTTTAAAATATATTTTATTGATTATGCTATTACAGTTTCCTATTTTCTCCCTTTTATTCCCCTCTGCCATGCACCCCACCTTCCACCAGCATCCCTCCCATTATTACATGTCAATGGGTTGTACATATAAGTTCTTTGGTTTCTCCATTTCCTATACTATTCTTAACCTCCCTCTGTCTATTTTCTACCTACCATTTATGCTACTTATTCCCTGTACCTTTCTCCCATTTCTGGCCCCTCCCCCTCTCCACTGATAACCCCCCATGTGATTTCCATTTCTGTGATTTCTGTTCCTGTTATCATTATTTGCTTAGTTTGAGTTTGTTGTCATTTTACTCTGTCATTTTTTATCTTCTTTTTCTTAAATAAGTCCCTTTAACATTGCATATCATAAGGGCTTGGTGATAATGAACTCCTTTAACTTGACCTTATCTGGGAAGCACTTCATCTGCCCTTCCATCTAAATGATAGCTTTGCTGGATAGAGCAATCTTAGATGTAGGTCCTTGCATTTCATGTCTTGTAATACTTTCCAGCCTCTTCTTGCATGTGAGGTTTCTTTTGAGAAATCAGCTGACAATCTTATGGGGACTCCTTTGTAGGTAACTGTCTCCTTTTCTCTTGCTGCTTGTAGATTCTCTCCTTATCTTTAATCTTGGATAATGTAATTATGATGTGGCTTGGTGTGTCCCTCCTTGGGTCCAACTTCTTTGGGACTCTCTGAGCTTCCTGGACTTCCTGGAAGTCTATTTCCTTTGCCAGAATGGGGAAGTTCTCCTATTATTTGTTCAAATAACTTTTTCACTTGTTGCTCTTCTTCTCCTTCTGGCACCCCTATGATTCAGATGTTGGAACATTTAAAGATGTCCTGGAGGTTCCTAAGCCTCTCCTCATTTTTTTTTTTGAATTCTTGTGTCTTCATTCTGTTCTGGTTGAATGTTCATTCCTGCCTTCTGCTCCAAATTATTGATTTCAGTCCTAGTTTCCTTCCCTTCACTGTAGTTCCCTGTACATATTCTATTATTTCACTTTTCATAGTCTTCACTTCTTCCTCTATTTTGTGACCATACTCAACCCTTTCTGTGAGCATCCTTATTACCAGTGTTTTGAACTCTGCATCTGATAGATTGGCTATCTCTTCATTGCTTAGTTCTATTTTTTCTGGAGCTTTGATCTGTTCTTTCATTTGGGCCATATTTTTTTTTGTCTTTGTGCACCTGTTACATAGTAAGGGGCAAAGCCTTAGATATTTTTCAGGGCAGGGCAACCCATATTGCTGCATTTGTGGTACTGTATGTGGGGGAGGGATCCAAGAGGAAACAATATTGCTTGCTTGGGCTCTTGGCTAACTTTCAGTCACTTCCTCTATTACCCATAAGTAAATTGGGCCCTTCTGGTACTGATTTCCAGGTGGGTGTGTTTGTATATGTTCTAGGACCCTTTGTGTCTGTCCAACAAACTCTCCTGTGAGGCTGGGAGTTTCTCTAGCCACTGCAACCCCCACAGGTTTTTCAGTCAGAGGTTTTAAGGCTTTATTTCCCTGTGCTGGAACCCTGGGTGGCACAATCTGTCTTGATCCCCAGTTGTTACTCCTGGTTTATCTGCATGCAAATGTGGGACCACCTGGTTCACCAGCTGCTGCCTCACCTGCCAAGGTCCTCCAGCCACTGCCTTGCTGTGCATCCTCTCCATCCCATCTCCCCTCCTCCTACCAGCCTGGATGAATGTTTCTTCTTTAACTCCTTGGCTGTCAGACTTCCACACAGTTGGATTTTCTTCTAGTTCTGGTTTTTGTTTGTTTTTAAATTTGTTGTTGTCCTTTTGGTTGTGCAAGGAGGCAAGATGTATCTACCCACATCTTCATCTTGGCTGGAAGTCGAGAATAATATTTGGCACAGAAGATTAAGAACATATTGACATTTTCACTATGACTAAAAGGTCGTTAGTCCACATATTTTATAAAATATTCATTAATTAATGATATTGGCTGAATGTCCTTCTAGACATAAAATTTGTATACATTATCCTTTTTCTGGCTGACTAACTAAAATTATCTGTTACTTAGTCAAAGTAGTGTGCACAGTATTTGGTGACCAGAAATAAGAATACACAAAATGCAGTCCATGTGGCATACACAAATTCACTTTGGAGGCCCTGGGTAGAACACCTCAAAGAGACTAGCAGTCATCTGAAACCAAAGTTTTAGGGTGGATTTGAGTGCTGATCAGGGGAGACACAACCATCACATGAATCCATGTAAGCCAAAAAGTTATTTTTAAAGACAAACTCCAAATCAAAAGCCTGCTCAAATTACAAATCCAATGCCAGCAATTCAAGCTGCTTCTCACAAGGATAATTCTCTTTATTGTGCTTCAAGATGATTCTCATTAGAGTGTTATAGAAGTTAAAAAAGGGATTTTTAAAAATATGACAATTATTATTGAGTCTCTCAAGCAATGCAATGAAGACATGCTAGTAAAGAAAACTTTAAACAAACACTTTGTGGGTAGATAATGAATAACTAATTAGTTATTAGAATGCAGTATCCAATTCATATTCAACACTTTTTAGCCCTACAAGTCTTTGGTGAAAATTAAGAGATGTCTACACATGGCTGAGGATTTAATTCTAAATCCAACCAAAATATTAATGATAGGTTACTTTAGTGAAAATAAACTAAAATAAAAAACACTGTGAGACAATATAGCAAGAAGATTCACAATTAAGGTTATCAAAAAATTTTACACCAAGCTATAGTCTCTGCTCAAAATCAATTTACTGTACTTAACTCCTAGCTTTCTACCATTTTACACTAACCTTGAGTTCTCCTTACTTTGCAGATAGAGGTTGGTCACTTACTCATCTTAATTAGCCATTCAAGTTAAATTAGTAGATTTGCCACCAGCAAAGTAAATACCAAATTCATCAGCCTTAAAACTAATTACTTTCATTCCTATCTCAATTAAAATCACTGGCGACTTCCAGCCAAGATGGAGGCATAGATAGATACACTGTGCCTCCTCGCACAACCAAAATAAGGACAATTAAAAATTTAGAAATAAAATAACAACCAGAACTGACAGAACATTGAACTGTATGGAAGTCCAACAACCAAAGAATTAAAATAGACACATTCATCCAGACCAGCAGGAGGGACAGAGTTCAGTGGACAGGCGGAGTGGGGCAAACAAAGCAGTGGCTTGTGGACCCTGGGCACACAAGGCAGCAGCTGATGGACCCAGGCGCATAAGACAGCATTGGGTGGACCCTGGGTGTGCAGGTGGTGGCTGGCAGACCCCAGGCATGAGATGGCAGTGGGCAAACCCAGCAAGGTGGCGATTGTTGAGCAGGTTGTGCATTCAAGGTGGCTGACCAGGCAGTCCCACATTCACACACAGATAAACCAGGAGAAACTGGGGAGTGAAACAGACCACGCAACCCAGGGTCCCAGCACCAGGAAATAAAGCCTCAAAACACCAATTAAAAATACCTGTGGGAGTCGAGGTGCTGGAGAGACTCCCATCCTCACAGGAGAGTTTGTTGAAGAGACCCACAAGGTCCTAGAACATATACAAGCCCACCCACATGGGAATCAGCACCAGAAGGGTCCAATTTGCTTGGGGGAAGTAGGGGAAGTGACTGAAATCCAACAGAGAGCAGAGCAAGCATCATTGTTCCCTCTCTGACCCCTGCCCCACATACAGCGTCATAACCCGGCAACTGGGTTGCCCCACCCTGGTGAACACGTAAGGGCCCACCCCTCACTACATAACAGGCGCAACAGACACACACATAAAAATGGCCTAAATGGCAGAACAGATCAAAGCTCCAGAACAAATATAACTAAGTGACCAAGAGATAGACAACCTATCAGATGCACAGTTCAAAGCACTGGTGATCAGGATGCTCACAGAATTGGTTGATTTTGGTCACAAATGAGATGAAAAAATAAAGGATACAATAAGTGAAATGACAAAAAATGCACAGGGAACCAATGGTGATGGAATGAAAGCTGGGTCTCACATCAATGGAGTGGACCAGAAGAAAGAAAAAAACAATCAGAAAAGAATGAAGAAATAAGACTTCAAACACATGAGGAGAGGTTTAGGAACCTCTGGGACATCTTTAAGTGTTCCAACATCTGAATTATAGTGGTACCAGAAGGAGAAGAGGAAGAGCAACAAGTGGAAAACATATTTGAATAAATAATAAAGGAGAACTTCCCCATTCTGGCAAAGGAAATAGACTTCCAGGAAGTCCAGGAAGCTCAGAGAGTCCCAAAGAAGTTGGATCCAAAAAGGAACACACCAAGGCACATCATAATTACATTAGCCAAGATTAAAATGAAGGAGAGAATCTTAGAAGCAGCAAGAGGTAAGGAGACAGTCACCTATAAAGGAGTTCCCATCAGACTGTCAGCTGATTTCTCAAAAGAGACCTTGCAGGCAAGAAGGGGCTAGAAAGAAGTATTCCAAGTCATGAAAGGCAAGGACCTACATCTAAGATTGCTCTATCCTGCAAAGCTTTCATTTAGAATGGAGGGGCAGATCAAGTGCTTCCCAGATAAGGTCAAGTTAAAGGAGTTCATCATCACCAAGCCCTTAATATATGAAATGTTTAAGGGACTTATCTAAGAAAAAGAAGATAAAAAACATGTACAGTAAAATGACAGCAAACTCACAATTATTAACAAGCACATCTAAAACAAAAACAAACTAAGCAAACAACTAGAACAGGAACAGAACCACAGAAATGGAGATCACATGGAGGGTTAGCAACAGGGGAGTGGGAGGAGGAGAGAGGGGGAAAAGATACAGAGAATAAGTAGCATAGATGGTAGGTAGAAAATAGACAGGGGGAGGGCAAGAATAGCATGGGAAATGTAGAAGCTAAGGAACTTATGACACATGGACATGAACTAAAGGGGGGGAATGTGGGTGGGAGAGGGTGTGCAGGGTGGAGGGAAGGGGAGAAAATGGGACAACTGTAATAGCATAATCAATAAAATATATATAAAAAATCACTGGCTGTCTTTGTAGCATGGATACACATAAAATTATAGTTGCCTGAAGAACAGTCTATGAGGCAACTGTTTTCCTGTCTCTTTCATGAATTGGGACTTCTTATATAGAGCACACTCCCCAGTCAATGCATAACTTTATAAGATTAAAGAATTCTCCAGTACTTGAGATGATATGATAAATATTGAGTGTGTGCCCTCAAGAACTTTACTGAGCTATTTACATAAATTTTTAAATGAATTTCCCAGCAAGTAAAGTGATTAATTGTGCCAGACAACACTGTTTAGGATCATTAGGCCAAAAACTTCAGGGCATTTAAGGAAGTTAGTAAAGAAAATGCTATGCATCCCTGACCTGTGTGGCTCAATTCGCTGGGCATCATCCCACAAAGTGAAGGCTGATGGTTTTATTCCTGGTCAGGGCACATGTCTGCGTTTCGGGTTCAGTCCCCAGTTGGGGTGCATAAGGGAGGCAAATCAATCAATGTTTCTCTCTCACACATCATTGTTTCTTCCCTCTCTTTTTCTTTCCATTCCCCTGTCTAAAAATAAAATTTTTAAAAATAATTTCTGCACATTTTCTAAAGATAATTCTTTTGTAGTCTCAGTCTTGGCTGAGCAAGACACCTATGAAAACATGATTTCTTGGGCCCGCTACCTGATTCCATTAATACATTAACAGCTGTAAGCTTTTGTATTAAATCCTCACCCAAGGATATGTCTATTGATTTTTTTTTTTTGAGAGAGAGAAACATTGATCAGTTTTTCCCACTTGTACCCAACCAGGGTTAGAATACACAACCTAGGTATGTGCCCTGTTCTGGGATAGAACCTGCAACCTTTTTGGTGTGTGAAATGATGCTCCAACCAAGCCATCTGGCCAGGGCAACAGCTGTAAGCTTTTGGTAAACACATGCTTTTTAATTAAAATACCATAGATTACAGAGCAAGGATAATGTTCTCCTTCCTGTTGCATTGTGTATTTATTGCTGAATCAAATTAATAGCAATTTAAGTTTTGAGATTCTAGTTATAAGGAATTAACTTGTATGTACACACATACACACACAATAATAGCCCACTGACCAGAAAAAGGATAAGGAAACCTCAGTAGATATAGAAGCCATATTTCACCAACTATTAACAAAAAGAACCCTTTTCCAAAAATACAACTTCATTGTTTTAAGATTTTGTTTTTAATTTCAAAAGTGGCACATAGATTTCTGTTTCCAAGAAGTTGAAGTTGGCATACTTTTCCCTACTTGTCCCACAAATACAACTAAAATCCCTGGATATTATATGTAAAGACAAACAAGAAAATTCCGGAAGGTATAGAGAAGAAAACAGAACAGCCAGAGACCTCAGAACCTAAGCCAGAATATGGTGGTAAGCTCCACAGATTCTCTTTTTTCCTCTTCTATTTCATATTTAAAAATTTAAAAAAAAAAACCTAACAACCTATAAATACCAATGAGTCCAGGCCAGAAGAGCTCCACAAAAGCCTGCTCTATCCAGCCAAAGGACTGAGAAAGGGGCATCATAGCAAGACAAAAAACTTAGACAATGACTGCTTTACTCCAGCCAGATGTCACGGACAAAAAAAAAAAAAAAAAAGCCAAGGTTGAGTGGAGAATCTAGACTTCCCCTTTGCCAGCCTGTAACAAGGCACCCAACTTCCTCCTGTGGTAATGCCAGAAAAGACCAAGAAGAGCTGGTAATGTTCACCTTTTCATCCCCACAGGTCATCAACAAACCCCCCTCAACCCCTTGATGTCATTGGAGACCACATGGGAAATCTAGACATCTACCGACATACAGCACTAATGAGCCCCCTCACTACCACCTTTCTGCTGGAATGGCATTAGCAGAGGCCAAATGAAGAGTCAGAACTTTCACCATTGCCCATTGGTAATAAGGCCACCCTCACCAAAGTATTAGTGAAAACCACATGGGGAGCTATAACTCCCATACCTGTCCAGCAGGTATGAAGAGCCCCTTCCTGAGGTGTTAGTGAAGGTTAAGTGGGGAATCTGGACTTTTTATCTCCCACCGAGCAGTAACAAGACAGCACCCTCTGCTCCCCTTATGTGCTGCACTGGAAGGTGCAAAGGAAATCAGCTAACTCAAAGTTTAAATAAGATTTCAAGTCTTATAATATCAAAAATGTAGTTGTTTCAGTCAAAAATCACTTATCATATTAAGAGCCAGAAAGAAAATGAATGGGAAAAGACAATAGATGCCAGCGTGAAGATAACAAAGATATTAGAATTATATGTCAAAGATTTTAAAGGAGCCATAAAAATGCTTCAACAAGCAATTATTAACATGCTCAAAACAAATGAAAAAAGTAGAAAGTCTCAGCAAGGATCTATAAAACCACAACAAGGAAATAGAAGACAAAAAAGAATCAAATGGAAGTTAAATGCAAAAATACAGAAACCAAAATGAAAAGCTCCCTGGGTAAGCTTAACAGTAAAAATGGAAGGAATAGGGTGGAGGGAGTCTGTGGATTTTTAGACAGAACAATAGAAATTACCCATTCTGAACAGAAAGAAGAAAGACTGAATAAATGAGTGTATAGTGCCGGGGGGAACTGTGGTACTATAACAAATGACCTAACATTCAAGTCAAAGTCTTAGAAAGAGAAGAAAACGTGGGCAGGCTATAAAAGTACTCAAAGAAGTCATGGCTGAAAACTACTAAAATTTGGAAAAAGATATAAACCTATAGATTCAAGGAGCTGAGTGAATTCTGAACAGGATCAACACACAAAAAAAATAATCTACACCAAGATGTATCATAATTAAACTTCTGAAAACTAAAAGCCGAAAAAAAATCTTGAAAGCAGCCAGAGAAAAATGACACTCTATTTATAGTCAAAAAATTTTTGAATGAGATTTCTCATTAGAAGCCAGAGAAGTCAGGAAGAAGTGGCACATTTTTCTAGCACTGAAATGAAAAAGGAACCATCAATCCAGTGAAAATACTCTTCAGGAATGAAGAGAAAAATCGATACATTCACAGATAAAGAAAAACTAAGAATATGTCACAAGCCAAGCTAACCTACAATGAAGGCTGAAGGAATTCTTTAAAAGGAAAGGAAATGAAAGAACTCTGGAACACCAGGAAGGAAAAACATGGCAAGAAAAAATAAGGATAAATACAATCGACTTTCTAAATTATGTTTGACAGTTGAAGTAAAAGTTGTAATACTTCTGATGTGGCTCTAAATATATATAGAGGAAATATTTAATATAATTATATTATAAAGGAAGTGGGATAATAAAACATAAAGGGAATTCAGGTTTCTATTCTTCCTGTGAACTGATAACATGACTACCCTGGTAGACCATGACAAGTTATGTACATAATGTAATACCTAGCAACCACTAAAAAAAAGCTATACTAAGAGATACATTCAAAAATCTATTTAAAAAAATACTATAGATAGGCACTGCACACACTTCCAGGAAGACCACAGGAGCGCCCACACACATGGGGCTGGGGCGGAAAGAAGAGAACACCCACCCACTGAAATGGATGAGTTTATCATACCTTGAGTTAATTTCTTTAATTATGTTCCATCAGGGATCTGCTCTGCAGCTTACAATAACCAAATAGATTGGGTATTTTGAGAACAGATGGCACTGTGGAAATTTATAACTTGTTAGCAAACTACTTCCAAGAGAAATTTTTCCCAGCTCATGAGTCTCAAGCTACAGAAACTATGTGGTGGGCAAAAGGACAGTGACTTTTTAGTGCTGGACTCAACAGGGAGATTATCAAGTACAATTAGCAAGCATTAAACCTCAAGTACTCTGTGGATGCCTTTGGATAATCCATTTGGAGCACACCTGCCAGCCCCAGTGGCTCTCAGCTTTTGGTTGGCTGTGCAGATGGATCTGCAAAACTGTTTCACATCATCCCAGACAATATCCAGATTGAAAGAAATTTTGATAGAAAGGTCACATCTAAAATCTCAACTGGCATCCCTCTGGTACCCACATTGCACTGGCTCCGTAGACTACATTATTGTTGTTTGATGTCAACTCAGGTAGTGGTATTCATAAGATGCCTGTGGGTAGGCAGTATATGGGCGAGTCTAGGTAGAAGTGTATCATATGGGGTGTGGCCTTTTTGTGAGATGGTATTGCTAGAAAGTGCACTTCTGGGACTCAGCTACCAGGATGGTTGTAAAGAACCATCTCATCACAAATGCTAACATGCAGTCCATTGCCCTATCTGAGCAAGAAGACAATTTCATGGTGAGCACAGCCGAGAGGACAGTATACCATTTTCAGGTGGTCTCTGACTTCCAACAGCAGTGAGAAGAAATGGGTGTGAACAAAGCCATTTCAGCATCACACTCACGATGTGCAAACTGTGGCCCGCAGCCCTACAGCACTGATATTTGGAAGCACTGACACACACTTAGGCACTCATTCTCTCATGGAAAAAAATTGAAGTAAAGAAATGACGCTACTCTGAAATATCACTTTTCCCCATCAACGTCCTTCCTGTTCAAAAGGGGCAGCTTCTGCTCTTTCAGTTTTTTCGTCACTTGGATCTTTGGCGACTGGGATCTACATTTGCAACAGGAAGGCATGGGGATACCCTTCCGCTCTCTAAAGTGCATATCATTTACTGCACCTCAAGAGAAGTGTCCTGAGAACATTATTTGTAGCTGTATCTCCCCATATGGAAGTTGGATGGCCTATTCTACAGCTTCTTGGTTTTTTAACTATCAGTTAAATTATGAACATGACAACATAAGCCTCCAAAGGTTTTCCCAAAATGTCAGCATTTCCTCACTCTGTGCTTCAGATTTTGTTTCCCAGAGATTCTACAAAGCTCTTTGTGGCTTCCAATTAGGGGTCTCCACATATCATTCAGTTGTTGGAATCAGGCTTTAAGCATCTACATACTTTACAGCCTCACTCAGGGATGGTGGAGTACACGTGTCTTCTGACAGCCAGTCCAGATGGAAATTGGATAGCTGCATCAGGTACCAGTGCTGGAGTCCATGCGTACAAGCAAAACATCTAAAACTTCACTGTACAGTGCCTGCTTACAATTTTCCTGTGACTGCTCTGGCCATCGCTGCCGATACCAACAACGTTGTTACTGCTCATTCTGCCCAGCAGATATTTGAGTACAGCATCCTAGACAGTATATAGAGTAGAGCCAGATCATCCAGATGCAGGTGTTTCATCCCTGTTGTCTCTAAAGGCATACTCCCACCACACACATCAGTTTTCATCCCAAGAGACCAATGCACATTCTCCTCCATGATGCCTACATGTTCAGCATTATCAATAAGTCATTGCCTCCTCCATATAACAAAACCTGTACAATCCACTTCCTTCCATGAGTAAATCACATGTCACCAGGAGGCACAAAATCCATGCCTTTAAAACTACTAAGACATATAAGCTCCTACTCTTCATGGATCTTTTGGATGAAAGAAAACTGGTGGGTGTAGAATGGCCTCTGGATGACATCATTGCTCAGCTCCCACTGCCCATCAAAAAAGAAGAAATTTGGGATCTAAAACAGGGCACTCTCTATGTATACATCCTTGAGCTGTTCTACTCTGTTTTCACAAATCATGATGATAAAGAACAACAAAGTTATTCTTTAGGAAAAAATGTTATAGATAAGCCAAAATGGTATTCTAACAAATGTTCAAGGAATCCATGAGAAGGCAATGAAAAAACAAATGAAAAACAGAATAGAAAATAAAAATTAAATGGCAAACTTAAGGTCTAACATAGCTATAATAAATATAAATATTCTAAATACATCAATTGAAAGACAGGATTGGCCAAAAATATGACTCAACTATATGCTGTCTACAAGAAACTCACTTCAAATATAACAATAGAAGCAGACTGAAAATTGGAGGGAAAAGATATACCATGTGCTCATTAATAAAAAGAAAGAAGTAGTAACTATATTAATATCAGATAAAGGAACATCAGGGCAAAGTAAATTACCAGAGACCAAGAAGGACATTAGTGATAAAAGGGTTAATCTACCAAGAAAACGTGGCAGTCCTAAATGTGTATCCATAAAATAGAAATATACCATACGTAAAACAAAAAGTGACAGAACTGAAAGGAGAAATACATATATCACAATTATAGTTGGAGACTTCAACACCCACCCCCATCAATTTATAGAACAAATAGAGAGAAAGTCATCAGGGATGTAGAAAAACTCAATACGATCTATCAATCAATAGCACTAACTAATTTATGAAACACTGTCCTAAAATAACAGAACACATTCTTTCACATCCCCAGGGAACATATGTGAAGATAAACCATGTCCTGGAGTACAGAGCAAATCTGAAAGAACTGAAGATATACAGAATATATTCTCAAACCAGGATGGAATCAAGTTAGAAATCACTGACAGAAAAATAGCAAGTAATTCACAAAATAGATACTAAACAACATACTTCTAAATAATCCAAGGGTCAAATAAGTCATCTCAAATAAACTTTTTGAAAATACATTGAAATGATCCCTGGCTAGTGTGACTCAGTGGGTTGAGCACTGGCTGTGAACTGAAGGGTCACTGGTTTGATTCCCAGTCAGGGCACATGCCTGTGTTGCAGGCCAGGTCCCCAGTTTGGGGCTTGTGGGAAACAACCCACTGATGTTTCTCTCCTTCTCTTTTTCTCTCCCTTCTCCTCTCTCTGAAAGTAAATAAATAAATAGTAAAACTTTAAAAATACATAGAAATGAATGACCAAGAAAAATGATCTTATCAAAGTTTGCCCTGGCCAGTGTGGTTCAGTTGGTTGGAGGGTCATCTGGTTACCAACTAAAGGGTTGCAGGCTTGATTTCTGGTCAGGGCATATGCCTAGGTTGGGGTTTGATCCCAGGTCCTAGCACATATGTGGGGCAACCGATTGGTGTTTCTCTCTCCCTTCCTCTCTCTAAAAGCAATGAAAAAATGTTCCCTGGTGAGGTTAAAAAAAAGTTTGTGGGACATAGTTCAAGCAGTGCTGAGGCAGTACTGAAAGGGAAATTGATAGCACATACATTAGAAAACAGGAAAAGTCTCAAATCAATAATCTAAGCTCTTACCTCAAGAAACTAGAAAAAGAAAAGCAAAGTAAACCAAAAGAAAGCAGAAGAAAAACAGTAATAAAGGGCAGAAATCAATGTACTTGAAAACAGAAAAACAATAGGGAAAAAAATCAATAAAGCAAAGAGCTATTTTCTTTAGAAAGGTCAATAAACTTGACAAACCTCTAGCAAGACTGACAATGGAAAAGCGAAAGAAAACACAAATGACCAACATTAGGAGTCAATGCAGAGCTATCACTACAGACATCAACAAGATAATAAGGGAACAACAACTCTATAAAAAATAAAGTTGACAGATAAAATGGACCAATTCCTCAAAAACACAAACTACCATAACTCATCAAACATAAATCATTTGAATAGCATTATAACTATTAAGGACATTGAATTCATAATTTTAAAAACTAAAGAAAAAATCCACAGGCCCAGATGTCTTCACCATATAACTCTACCAAACATTTAAAAACGGAGTGAACACTAATTGTACACAGAATAAGAGGGGTCACTTTCCAAGTTATTTTATGTAGTGTTTGTAATGTATGTATATATTATATTTATATTATTACCATGATACCAAAACCAAAGATAATGAAAAAGGAAAACTACCATCCAATATTATTCATGAGGATAGAGGCAAAAAAACCTTAAAATATTAGCAGATAAAATTCAGCAGTACAATAATTACACACCACAATCCATAGATGCAAAGTTGGTCCAATATTTAAAAAAACATGTAATTCACATATCAACAGGCTAAAGCAGAAAAATCACAAGGTTATAACAATGGATACAGAAAAAGCACTTGTCAAACTTGGACGCATTTATGACTGCGACTGTCAGAAAGACAGGAATAGAGGGGAACTTCCTCAATTTGATGTAAAGAACATCTACAAAAATGGTAAATATCTACTTCATAATGAAAGACTGACTGCATTCCCCTAAGATTGGAACTAGACAAGGATGCCTGTTCTCACTACTCTCGTTCAACAGTGTTGAAAGTTCTAGCCACTACAACAAGGCAAGAAAAGGAAATAAAAGGCATTCGGATTGAGAAGGAAGAAATAAAGCTGTCCCTATATGCAGATATCATTATTGTATACTTTAAAAATCCCAAGGAATCTATAAAAAATAAATTTAAAAAATGTTTTGAAACTAATGAATTAAGGTCACAGAACAAAAGATAAACATACAAAAGGCAAATGTATTTATAGATATTAACAGTGAACACATGGATAGATATCAAAATTGAAAATAACACTACTTACAACTACTCGAAAAATTAAATTATTGGTATAAGTCTCAACTACATGTATAAAATGTGTATGCTAACAACTACAAAATTTGGATGAAAGAAATCAGAAATAATCTAAATAAATGGAGAGACATACTACGTTCTTCGATTGAAAGGCTTGACCTAGCAGAGATGTTGATTTTCCCTAACCTGACATACAGGTTTGAAGCATTTCCTTTTAAAATTTCAGCAAGATTTTTTATAGATAGACAAAACTTTATTCTAACTTTTTTATAGCAAGGCAAAGGAAGTAGAAGAGCTAAAAGAATTTTTAAAAAGAAGAATAAAGTGGGAAGAATCAACCTACCCAGTTTCAAGACTTACATAGCTACAGAAACCACGAAACCAAGACTGTGGTATCGGCAGAACAAGTGTTCACAGACCAGTGAACAAGATCAGGACGGAAGTAAACCAACACATGCATGCCTAGCTGAATTTTCACAAATGCAAAAACAATTCAACTTTCAGCAAATGGGGCTGGAGCAAGTGGGTACTCACAGAAAAAAAAAAAATGACAGCAACTGAAGTCTCGCTAGCATACAAAATTTAATTCAAAGTGGATTACAGATGTAAATGTAAAACTACAAGACTTTTACAGCAAAAAAAAAAAAAAAAAACAAAACAGAAAATCTTCAGGATCTAGGGCTAGTCGGAGATGTTAGACTTGATGGCAAAGCACAATCCATAAAAGGAAAAACTAATGAAATAGACTTAAAATTTTAAAAGATTTGCTCTGCAAAAGACCCTGTTAAAAGGATAAAAAGACAAGCTACAAACTGGAAGAAAATATTTTTAAACCAAATATCTGACAAAGGACCAGTATCTGGACTATGTAAAGATTCAGAATTTTTCAATCAAAATTCAATGATTAAAAATAAAAAAGCAAACAATCCAATTTTTAAAAGGGCCAGAAGGCATGCACAGCCACTTTTCCAAAGAAGATACATAAAGGCAGTAAATAAGCACAGGAAAAGATGTTCAACATCACTAGCCACCAAGGAAATGTAAATTAAGACTACAGTGAGGTGACCCTATTCTTTGTTTCTTTTGTTTAAGCCATTCTGGTGAGTGTGAAGTGGTAAAACCAAAGGCAGGCACAGATGTGGAGAAACTATATGACTCCTACATTGCTAGTGCTAATATGAAATGGTGCAGCCAACTCAGTCTGGCAGTGTCTTACAGATCTAAACATGCAACTACCATATGACCCAGTAATTGCACTTTTAGGCACTTATCCCAGAGAAATAGCATCTTAGATACCCGCTCTATGCATGTGAATGTTTGTAACAGCTCTATACATGATGCCCCAAACTAGAAACCACCCAGTTATCATCCTTCCACAGGTAAATGGTTAAACAAATCTTGTTATATGCATACCATGAAATACAGAAACAACAAACAAACTATTTATACATGCAACAACCTGGGTAAATCTCCAGAGAACTATGCTTAGTGAAAAAAAAAAAAATGCCAATCCCAAAAGGTTACCTACATATGCTTCCATTTATAACATTCTTGAGGTGACAAAGTTATAGAAATGGGGAACAGACTCGTAGTTGTCAGGGGGGTTAAGGGAGAGATGAGTGTGGGAGGGATGTGGGTGTGACTATAAAAAGGCAGCAAAAGGGGTGCTTGTGGTCATGGAAATGTTCAGTATCTGGACTGCATCAATGTCCACATCGGATTGTGACATTACGGTTTCACAAAATGTTACTCTTGGAAACTGGGTAAAGGGTGCACAGACTCTCTCTTTCTTAACTGCATGTGAACTTACAATTCTCTCAAAAAGTTTAATTTCTAAAAAACGAGAAGCTGCTTAACAATAAAATCCAGCTAACCAAAGATGAAAATAAATTTCATGTTTAGAAAAGGTTATCAATGATCATTGAATCAGTTTAAACATACAACTAAGAAAAAACTGTAAGAATAATTGTTTTAGGACAGAACATAAATGTTAAACCTTGACATTAAAAACATCACATATTTGAAAATTGCCAAGAGAGTAAATCTTATAAGTTCTCATCACAAGAAAAAAATTGTAACTGTGTATGATGGTGGATGTTAACTAGAATTATTGTGGGGATCATTTCTCAGGATATACAAATATCCAAGTTAGGTTGTATACCTGAAAATAACATAATGTTAACTGTCAATTATACTTCAGTTTTTAAAAAAGGACATGGGAAGTAACAGGGGGAAAATGAAGAGTTCTAATTTCTGCAGCTCACATTGCAACAAATAATCGATATTGTATGTATATTAAAAAATTAAGTTTTAAAGACTGGTCCAGCCTCCTGTAATTTTCCTTTAAAAAAAAAAACACACACACATAAGTAGTCTTTCAGGAAATAAAATACTTTGTGATAGAAAAGCTTTTGAATATTTCAACAATTCTTTGTTTCACTTTGGGTGTCTTCGTTTTGCTAAGATCAAGTTAAACCCAAGTATTTTAAGAAGTAGCTCCTGCAACGTGGTTATCTTACTACATGGTCTGGAGACGGAGCCTTACGCCTGCAGTGTTAGAGGGTGCTGGAAGGGTGGTCACCACCTCATGTCACTGATGGCAATTTCTGGCTGGATGTGTCGATTTTTATTTGCTTGGTGCTGTGTTTTTCTGCTTAGTTTGAATTCTTCGTGATAAGTATATATCACTCTTATAAAGTAAGTCATAGTGATTAAGCCTATTAAAAGGTTTACAAATAAACTAATTTTTAAAAAAGAATTATTTTTCCTAAGGAGCAATTTCAAACAAGCTGTCACTGGCCTTACGAAATAGAAGTGATGGCAGAGAATCAAGTGGAACCAGAAACTATCATGAGGATCACTCTTCCCTAAACGATGATCTACTTTTCTTTTAATAGCTGATGAAGAAAAATACAAACTTTTAAGATTTTCTTGTAACAAACTGAATGAGGACTATATTAAAAACACAATACATTTATTTAAATTATTACTTTTCAAAATTCACTGAATCTTATTACAGGTTAGTATCTTCATTCTATCACCTTAATGGGTACATTTGTTAGTGTTACATAAAAGTTTATATGAAATAAGAATTAAAAGTACAGCTAAGAACACAGTCAAGATTTGTGTGAGAGGATTCACCATCATACACACTGGTCCCTAAAGTCATTATTTTTTCTGTTCCATGGGCCTCTCCACCTAGACTAGTTTCAGTTTGGAGAAAATAAAATGGTTCCTTTGAGCTTTGTGGCCCTGAGTGCCCAGCCACGGCTTTACCGGTGTGTGTTGACCCAGTGGTACCTGTCCACCCGGCAAAGAGCTGCAGGCCTGTGACCCTTAGGGTTCTTCCGCAGGGGACAAGCATTTCCTAGGACGCTCAGGTGGCCATCAGCCAGATTCTTTTTGCTGGGGATTTGGAACCAAGATTGAAAGGGCTGTTTCAGGTTTTCAACCTGAGGGAGGAAAAGAAGGAAAAGTGGGTAGCATAAAGATCTATAAACTAATAAGCTAGTAAGGATTAAATAAAACCAATAATTCAACTTAAACCTGTCAAAAGTATAGGAAGTACAAATGAAGAGAAATAAAAGTAGATAATTACATTTAAAACAATTTCTAGCATTTTGGATATAACAAAGTCAACTTTATACTTTAACAAAATTAATTCTTATTCCAACTAAAATTTTTTAAAACACATTTATGCAAATTTATACACATTTTTAACTTCTCCCTTACCTCACCCTGCCTCACTGGTGAAACCCAAAACTGTCTAATCATGATCTCTGGTACTAAGATCTAGAAATACCACTTTAAACATCCCAGATGACCAATGTGAGTGTTTTGCAGGCTATCCTTTAAAAGGAGACTGCTCTAGAAGAATATAGCTGACTGTATATCTGACCCTTAGATGGAAGATGACCTTTCTAAGCATAAAGATAGAATTAAGGGCAAGTATTTAACTATATAATTTTAAACTTTTATACATATAGAACTATATATAAACTTATGTATAGTTTCAAAAACTTGTATACAAGCTAAAGAAAAAAAATATTTTCCAGTAATATAACAAGGAGTTAAAATACTCTTAAAGTTTGAAGAGCCTGTAGTAATAATGGGTTGGCCAAAAAGTTCATGTGTGTATTTTTTCCCCATACAATAAAAGATACATTTTTCATTTTCACCAATAACTTTATTAATTTGGATATTTTGAGTATGTCAGCTATCTCCCATGTGGTATAATGTTGACTGTTCTCAGTTAATGTCTCAATTTGATCGCTGCCAACTTCAACAGGTCTACCTGGGGCATCATCCAGCGAGAAATCTCCAGCACAAAACCACACAAACCTCTTTGACATGTTTGCTCAGTCCCAGCACCTTCCCCACACACTATCCCTACCTTTTTTTTTAATGAATTTCACTGGCATTTTTACCTTCCTTGAAACAATAAGGCATACCATGTGAAAAATGTTGCTTACTTTTTTCCATCTTCAATATTAAAATGGCTACACAAAACTTCACCAATTTTGACAAGTTTTTTTAGTGCATGCTGATATGACATCTGTCATAATACAATCTAACAAAATTGTTTTGAGTGGAATTAAAAAAAAAACAAGTCAAGTAAGCTGTACTAGACATTCATCTTACCAAACACACACACACAAATGAATGAACTTTTTGGCCAACCCAATATATTCAGACCTCCAATGATAAGTGGATAAAAAAGAAAACATTCAAAAGACAGTAACTATCTTAAACATTTAGGGACATGGCAGGGGATTTTTTAATTTTCAATTTAATTAATAATATCTGTAATAGTATTGTTATCAAACTGTCTTTAACTGAGAATACACAATTGTAAAAAAATGGTAAACACTTTCACATAAAGTTGGTTAGACTAAAAATAAACACAACTTTCTAGAAGGTACTTTGGCTGTATTGAGAATGAGTGAAATGTCCATACTCAATGACCTAGTAATTCCACGTCTGAGAATCACATTTCCAGAAATAATGTAAAATTCAGACATCTCAGTATAAATTATCAGCTTTTTTTATATCACAACAATGTAGAAACAGTCTAGATATCTACCAATAATACATTAATCAAGTCAATTACTAGTAAGCCAAATGAATATTAAAATTTTAAATATTTAAATTGCCTTAACAGTTTTATACGTAAGTGGTTATTTTAAGGAAAAATACCAACAAGTATATGCATACAAAGTGTCAACACAGATCTCTCTAGATCACTGCTTTTCAAACTGTGGGTTACCACCATTAGCAAATCATGAAATATATTCAGGTGGTTGAAATCAATTTAATTTAATACAAAGTGTTGGGAGAATTGTACTAGTAAGGATAAGCATTGTTTCACGAAACCTATTTCTAATACAAAGCAGTGCCTCTCTTAAAAAAAATTTTTTTCAAAAAACTGCTCTAGTGGTGGGATTGCAGACCTTTGGTTATTTCTTAATTTTCCAAGTTACCTATGAGTGGTACCTATGACTGTTGTCAAAAAATGTCCACTAATTTTAATATTTAATTCTAAAGAAATTTAGGTGAAAGAAAGCTCATGTTTAAATACTATACAGAAAAAAGGGACTGCAAAAGATGGTACAGATCCTGAGCACTCGGCCAATGGAGGAAATACCTATTAAAAAAAAAAAATTTTGCCAGAATATTGAAATCGTGATTTTAATCTTTGTAGTATCATTTTTTCCATGTTTTCCAATTGCTGTTTCTTTGCTTTTACAGTGATCCTATTCTTTTTAGAATTGGAATTGGGATAAAAGTATAGAGAAGAACTGGAACACACTTTACCTTATAAATACTCTTGGGATTGCTGACTTTAGGAATTATCCGAGGTTCTTTGTGATAACTTTCTTCGTCAGAGGAAGTGCCGGAGGAGTGGTCAAGTGTGGCCCTGCTGACGGCATCCCAGACCCACAGGTAGAGCTCCCACTCCTTCCACCTGCCTTTGAAAGAAGCCACTGTAAATGGATGGTTTTTCTCACCATACCTAAGTAACAAAGGAAAATAAAGTATTCATTTGGGGTTCAATGTCTCACAGTTTTATCTCAAATCTTTTCTGGAGACAACTCACTAACTTAAAAGTTATTTTGAAAAACAAATTGAAATGACTTAATACAAAGTAAGTTGAGAGACATTATGATCTTCAACTACTACGCTGTATTAGTGGGGGTATTCTGTAAGAACTATTTCCTTTAATTGCTCAGAAAAAGACAGACTAGTTTTTTTTGACCCAAATAATGGACTGAATTGGCCCATGATAAGTAACTCCTCTTCCTCCTTGATACTGCCTATAATAATACTTAGATATTATAATTTACTATTGGCAATAGGGGGCAGGGATTAAAATCAAATTTCAAGTATTATGCAGTCTTTGTGCTTCCTACTGCAATTGGAAATTTGTATTAATAAAGTTTGCATCTAAAATCTTAACCAACCATTGCCCTCTCTGCTAACCCAGGGTTTTGGAGCATCATCTTTCACAAAGGTGTACTGAATTGACCAAACAACCTGTTTCCAGGTGTCAGAGATACAAACTCTTACTTCCAATGAGACTACTCACCTACAGCAAACTTCAAAGGGATCTACCCATATTGTCATCTCCTTTGGAAGTCCCAGGTGAGCAAAATCCACATTACTCTCAGCACAAGCCCTTTGCAGAATGGGATCTTTATTCTGATTATTGTTTATCCTGATACACCTTTAAAAACAAGGGAAGGGAAACAAAGGCATGATGACAGGTGCTTTAGCAGGAGAATCATGTCATAGGCACACTGCTGCAATACACACGGTTCCGACCTCACCCCTGCCTTCCCCTGACCCTTCAGTTTTTACAAGTAAGAGTTGAAACACCAACGTTTCTCACAGCAGCTCAGAATGTGAGTTGCATCACTAAGGCACACAATTAGTTCACCAAACGTTCACTGTATATGTCACGGTGAACACGAGTTAGAAATTGCTTAAGTTAGTACTGTAATAGTCAACTGTGCTATCAACCTATGCATTTCTTCCTTTCAAGCCTATATTCAAACGAATAAATTTGGATCCCTAAAACTCTCATTACAGATAGACTGCCCACAAAATCATGGTCGATGCTTGTTGCTTTCCTTTCACACCACGCACCAGCTCTTACCTGAAGGCTTGCCCTTTGGAAGGACACTCAGAGTGCCAGTGACTTCTGTAGGTTTCAAACAAGACGGTCATCAGCTTTTCTGCAAAGGTTTCTATTTGTTGTTTACTCAGTTTATCATGCTTTTTCACCAGTCTCGTGAGGAAGAAAACGGTCGTTGCAATTTCATCTCTCATGATCCAAGGAGAAAGAAAACCTGTGAGGAGGTCTGTAACCATTAAAAGGAAGCAAGAAGAAATTAAATAGAAACGAGGGCCTAACTTACCAACATGTAATTGCTATTTGGAAATTATAGACACCTTAAATTTAAAACAAATTATTTGCTACTTCTTAATGAGCTAAATAAGCACATTAATACTATCAATCAACAAAACGAAATACCACTTCCTCAACTAGACAGTTTTTAATGGCTTTCAGAAAAAAAAATCTTTTAAAACTCTAATATACTTAACAAATGAAATATTATTCAACTTAAGTAAAAGAAAAAGTCTTGAAATACAACAGTAATTACACCAAGCACCACTTTTTTAAAACATGTTCACAGAGAGCAAAAACATTTCAGGACACAGTATAGCTTTAAAATGTGGCTCTCAAGTTGCACCTTTTAAGTAAAAGTTGAGATTAATCAAACATATTGTACTTGCCAGCAAAAATCCTTTAGCCCCAACAAAAAGTGGGTGAGAGTTAGAAAACCAACTACGCCTTAGGTTTCCAACTCACACCCTCACCTGCTTTGTCAGTTTGGGGCTGAAACTTATATAAGCCTGGGCCCCAAAGCCTGGTAGGTGTTTAACCTGACACAGGTGCTATCCTTTAGGATAATCAGCTTTTTTGAGGTCCCTATGAAATTGCTCCTTGTCATATGTAGAATGGGTTCTTTATTTAAAGTGTTCAAAGATTTTCAAACTGGATTTGTACCTTCCATTTTATTTTAAAGTCTCACCTTTTTGACAGATTAAGAATCAAGCCTTCTCCTTCCATGTCGTAATACCCTACATTCTAATAATTTCATCACTAATTGTAACTATCAACATATTAAAGAATTTTGTCTTAAATCTTTTATAAAACTTATGACAACTTCCTCTGAGCAGTCATATGTTGACTACACACATTTTTTACTAAAATGCTTATTTGTAAAACAAGTGGAAGAGATCTCTCAGAGTTTACTAATCTCACTAGTTCTCAAAGCGTAGATCACTGACCACCAGTTTAGATCCACCACGCCACTTTTTAAGAATGCCAATTCTTGGAACTTATCTCAGATCTACTGACTCAATACTTCTAAAAGCAGGGCCTGGAAACCAGTATTTACCAAGCCCCCCAGGTGATTCATATACCCACTAAAACTTAAGAGTGTTCACACCTGACATGTAAGCCTTTAACACACACAGCAAGTAGTCATTCAAGTTCATGTCAGTGAGAAAGTATTCATTCTCGTACAAGGAGGCCTGTTTCATTTCTAAAAAACTCCGAACACCTGGCAGTCCTCCCTCCTTCTGAGAAGCCAAATCCAGCTCTGTGATCCTCTACATATGTAGCCTAATTTCTCCCTCTGGATTGCATCGAATCCTCCACCACATGAAGACGCTATAAATACTAGCTTTCCAACCATCTCTGAGTCTCCTCTGGTAGGGGGCACTCCCAGCTTTCTAACAGTTCTTTTAAAAATGCTACTCAGAGCCTTCGCCAAGCTTGGCACTCCCCTCTGGCTAAGCTTCAGGTGTGTCAGTGACCCTCTTTTAAAGTGTGGAGCCCAGAATCACACACAGTGCTCCAGGTGTCCTCTGCCATTACTGAATAGAGCAGGACGGCCACCTTCCTTGCTTTGAACATTGTATTTCCGTAACGCAGCTTCAGGTTGCATTTACCTTGGTGGCAGTAGCAGCATACCACTGCCTCATACTGAACTTGCAAGTAGTCTTTTTCTTACTAATGCTGTTGTTTTGTCACATCTTTATCTTCTTGCATGGTATAATGTTCGAGAAAATGGGCTTCAGAGTCAGATCGGCGTGTGAGCTGCAGCTTTACAACCCACTGTCTGTAACCTTGAGCCACATGCTTTAACCTTCCTGACCTTTACCTTTCCTATCATTGAAGTAGCAACTTCCTAGGGTTGTTACTAAGATCACAACTATTAACGTGTTAAAGCTACTGATCCAACTACTCGTTACCTACCAGTTAGGAAATCAGTTAGTTACCTAGCAGTTGAGAAATCAGCTATAAAAATCAAGCACCATGGATGAATCCAGCCCTTACCTTACTAGAAACTTCGGGAAGTTTCTCAGCTTCTCTGTCCTTGAACCTCATCTGTAAAAGGGCGGAAAAATACACCTAAAGCTTTGGAATCAGACCGCCAGATTTGGATCCCACCTCAATTTACTGTGTAATTTAGGAAGTTGTTGTGTTACTATAGCTTCTCTGTGCCTCAATTTCCTAATCTATATAAAGAGAGTACCAGTAGGACCCAATCTGTAGAGCTGTTAGGAGAATTAAGTGTAAACTGCCTGGACCAGAACCTAGTACTCAAGACAAGTCCTGTAAATGTTAGATATTACTACTAGTTGTAGTATAATTTTCATACTACCATATTGCTATTGTCTTATGAGGTTCTTGTCAAGATTAAATTTAAAAATTATATTGAAGCATTTAGCAGAGGGCCTAGCATATAGTATGTGCTCAAAAAGTAATAACCTTTCTTATTAATAAATATAAGTTTATATTTGTCATTTTATGATGTCTTTTCTGATGCTTTGTGGATTAAGTGGAATATAAAACCTAATTGCAGCCATACCTATCATATTTCATTGCATTAAACTCAGACCATCACTATAAATAATTGAGATTATTTGTGACCTTGATTTTTGTCTTCTAATAAATCCTTTTTTCTTTTTGGCTTCCTGTTATCTGTAAATATGACAAGAACATATCCTGTTATAAGTAGTAAATTAAAAGGTTGAAGAGGATAAAAATCAAGCAGTGTGCTTTCACAAAATCTAGTGACTCTCAAACACATTGGAATATATTCTAGAAAGATCTGCAAGGATATATTTTTAAGTTATTTTGTAGCCTAATTGTTTACAGTAATAGTAGTATTACTACTTTGAAACATGGGGAGAGACTAGGGGAATGCAAATATTTACTTTATGGTATTATGAACTAAGCTTTTTAATGTAAGGAAAAGGAGATAAAAGTATAAAATCAAAGAACTTAAGTAAAAAATCCCATAATGTTAAATTTGAAATAGCAAGATTAATATGAACTTGTGATTTTTTTCTTTTTAAAAATGTATATTTTAGTTCTGTCCATTGAAAAGGCCTAGAATTAATAAATAATCCCAACATTCATTTTGTGGTCTCTAAATACACCTTAAAGAAAATCCTTGGAAAAATGGCCAATTTCAGTTCTAGTCCAAGTAATAGACTATAAGAGGCTGGAATTTTTATACCAGAAAGCAGGGAAACTATACAAAACCAATGATCATGTCAAAAAACAAGAGCCTGCACAAGGCACTCCCAGTGGTCAAAGATAAGTCATTTTAAACTTTGTAATAGATATTTTGGTCCTTCAACCTGTTCTCCTCTTCAGGGTCAACACAATTATCCTCCAACAGATGGAACTATTACATCAGATACTGCTGGCTCACAGCTGTATCCCTCATTGGGAACTGCTCTGAGAAACTACCTCAGAGTAAAGTTATCTTCCCCTCCCCCTTTGACAGGCTAATGTGGAGGTACAAAAACCTGGCTGTCTTACCTCAATTTGCAACAACTCTGAAGGTCCATCCATATCCAGAGCTTCTCCTAAAATAGGCCGAGCGAGGCCTCAATGGCCCTCACCTCACTGGTCCATCTCTCGCTCTGCCCAGTCCTACCTTTCTCACTCCCTTACCAGTATGTCTCTCAAGAGGACTGACTCTCCAGTAAACTTTCTGCATGCAACTCCCATCTCAGAGTCTGTTTCAAAGAAACCCAATCTAATACAGTTTGGAACAGGAATGTTTTAAGGAAGCCAACTCTAAAATGCGATTTTTGGAGATGGATTACTCACGTGCTGGCTAGAATGAAAACCTCATTGTTTGGTGGTAGTAGAATATGGGTATGGATAGCTTCTGGCATGCTGGAGAGGTGTGATTGTCAAAACTCTTATCAGTGATGGAGATGAAGTACAATATCAGCGGGCACATTGGCTGGTGTAGTATCTTTGATGCTTAAGAGGTATGAAAATGATTATATAAGGACTATGGAAATGGATGACTGAGTCATCTAATAATGACATGATTTAATAGTTCGATTCAGTAAGTATCTAAGTATCTACTAAATACCCAGAACACGTAAAAAGAAAATAAAGGTGAGACTAGGACCCTAATGATCTTCCACGTCCACAGCGTCTTATTTATTTCAGCTTTCCATGATATATTTCTTATACCCTTTACTCAGCTGCACAGGTTTCCAAACTGCTGCAGTTTGGAAACACCTGAGTATCTTTTTAAAGTACTGATGCCTGACTCCTACCCCTAGACATTCTGATTTAATTGGGGTGCAGTCCCACCCAGGCATCAGGATTTTAAAAGCTCCCCAGGTAATCCTAATGTGCAGCAAAGGTGGAAGATCATCAACATAGGTCTTTCCTAGCTATCAAAGAAATCTGAATGTTATTTTACACTTTTGATTGCTTCATAATGCCTTAAGCTTAACAAAGATCATTATGAAATATTTGCATCTTATCTTATCTAGCCTTTCTTGGGGTAACTTTTGCAAAGATTACTTTTTAAGCTTTTATTGGAAATAAAAAAATTGAAAATAGGACAACTACTCAGATATTACTGAAATAAAATTTGCTTCAGAACTAAAGACAACATATGCACACACTCAAAGTTTTCCTTTTCAAGTGACTAGTGTTTGCATTTATAGTATTAAAGTGGTGTCAGGTATTTAATAATGCTTTTATTATTTCATCTTCCCAAATATCTACTGTTTTACTGGACTTTTGAGTTAATGAATCACATTAGCTGATAAGGCTTTGAACCCTATCCTACCATTACTTTCTGCAACAGGCCCAGGCAGGCCTTGGAAGTATGAATAGAACAGTAGGTAACAATGTACTTAGATTTCAGGAAAGAACAATCAAATAGAAACTGAACATCATGCAAGACTTCCTTCAGTTACTTGTTTATGACCACCTATTTAAATCACCTCCTACACATTAATGACAACTTTGTCTTCTGTTACAGTTAACATTTGCTCATGACGATTTACTATGCACTACATATTAGACAATGCTAAGTGTGATGGAGTTGGGGGAAAAAAACCTGCCTTTTAAGAGGTTTATAATCTCGAGAAGGAAATCAGATATGTACACAAGTGGCTGTTGGGATACGGAGTTTGAGAAATAGGATACTGAAAAATTATTCCAGGTTTCAAGCATTAGTAACCAAGGCAATAATATCATCATTGAAATAGTCAAATTCAGCATAAAAGCCAGTATAAAAAGAACAATGGCTGGTTCAGATGAGGAATACTGAGTTTCCCATGGCGATGAAACACCCAGGTTATGATGTCCATTGAAAGGATGTCAGAATTTAGCAGAAGGTCTAGCCTGGGTCAACCTAAACAGCCTCATGCTTAACTAGAATAGAAAATGGCTGCTGAAATTTGAAGCCAAAAAACAGCTCTTTTACTGTTTTTCTGTGGTGTCTAAAATTCCCATTATAAGACATTTATTCCCTAGATCGGGGTTGTCAAACTCATTTTCACTGGGGGCCACATCAGCCTCACAGTTGCCTTTAAAGAGCCGGATGTAATTTCAACTCAACAGTTAAGGAGTAGTTACATTTATACAGTCCTAAAATTATTTTGGCCCTTTGAAGGCAACTGCGAGGCTGATGTGGCCCCCTGTGAAAATGAGTTTGACACCCCTGCCCTAAACTAAGACATTGTCTTTCCAGAATTTCCTTTTTTAAAATACCAAATGAGTTATCCATAGTAGAACAAAAGGATCATACTCCCTCTGGAGACATTTGGAAGAGGGGAGGAAGGCTGGGGGAGGCACCCCAAAAGATGGGAAACAAGAGGCTTCTGGACATTAGGAACGGGGGTGAAGAACAGAACCAAGGGGAGATCAAAGACACTTTATTTTCTGTGACTGAAAATCAAACGGTAAAAAACATGAAAATGACCCAAATGACCTTGTACTCAAGTAACAGTTTTAAGAATTGCATTTCTTCATATTAACATGAATTCAACTTGATTGCTAAAGTATCATCAAGCCCCACAAGGCTCATCAATAAAGGTAAACCTTGAAAATCTCATGCTACATTTGTCTTCTTGATTTTACCTAAATGTCAGCTATAAAATAAAAATATTTTTGCCTATAACAGTATAAAATAGGCAAAATAATATAAAATATCATCTAAATTGAACATAAATTCACTGGACTTTTGATTTCATTAGCTTCCTTTCCTTAAGTTGCAAATTGCATCCATCTATTGGCTCATCCATCCCTTTGCAAGGGCATGTCATTGCCAATGAGGAAAACTATAGATGTGCTGGTAGAAATCCCACTTCTGACAGAAAGTGTATTTCTTTAAAAAAAGCAAGTAAGTAGCACCATTTTATATAGTGATGAACTATTCTACAACCCAGGCATGAACTCAGTCCCATTATTGTCAAACCACATATTAAGGAAGTTACATTAATTATTGAAACAAAATTTACATGCCGAACTATTACCTAGTAAAATCATGTAGCTATACGATGTTGATTGGAAGCCAGAAGAAATTAAGTTTAGAGCTGCCTAAAATAAATGAATCTTAAACTATGTCATGCTTCTTTTTCATCAGTTTACTATACACGTGCTTTATGTATGACAAGCATTTTCCTGACTTTATTTTTATTTTCTATGTGAATTATTGAGCCCTCATAATGTAAGTGGCACTGTGCTAGAGAATGCCAACATATGTATTATACATCAAGTTGAAAACCAAGATAGCCCACTAAAAGTAATTCAGGGTGTAAGAAAATGTACGTACAATTCTCTGTGCTAAATAATAAATGTGTGTTATATATACCAGCACACTCTACTATTATAATAAAATGCACATTTTTTTTCAAAATGCAATTAGGTATTGGAGAATAGTGTCCTCTTACCAATGGAAGACACTAAGTGTAGAATAAATGGACTAAGTGCAAAAGGAGCTGGAGAAGGGAAAGATCAAGGTAAGCTAAAGGCACCAAGAGAAATTTTACCCGAAAAGGAGGCTATCGGCTTGAGATTTAAACAAGCTACAGATGAGCTAAGAGGGGAGAAACAATGTTAACTTTAGTAAATGTAATTATGTCAAAATTTTGAGATGTATTCTACAGATATAAAGGAAATAAAGATAACGAATGAGAGCTATGTAACTTTCTAAAACTAAAACTAAAAAGTATAAATCTGCCTAGAAATAAAAGGATTCAGTGCCAATTAGGGAGAGTGAAAATAAGAACAAGAATAAGTAGATACAGAGCGATGCTTAAATGAGTGCCCTCCGTTCTGCTTCTCCTTGTGGGCTAATAATCCTTCTCAAAATTGACTTCCTCTTGCCAGCACCTGAATAGGAGATGGATGCTCTCCAAGTTGGTCGTGGGCCTTCTGCTTTCATCATTCTATTCCCTTTTCTGCAAGAACAACACATTGTTGTTAGTCTTCTCTGTCCTGAGTGAAACATAGCAGATACTGAAGGATCAATTAAAAATAAGACAAGATAGCTCTCTTGTCCTCACAACTTCAACTATTACACCCTAAGAAAACTGTGAAATCTCTCTTTTCAGATCTGGTCTCTTTTCAGAGTTCCAGTTCCACATACTTAACTCCGCCACACTGTCCTTCCATTACCTAAAGCTAAACATGCCTAAGCACATCACAATTAAGTGCCACCTTGGTAGTTAACATAATTATATGTAATATAAACACATAATATCTAAAGTATTATATTGTATATACTAATATAATTAACATAGTCAGCCCTCCATGTCTGTGGGTTCTACATCCTCAGATTCAACCAACCATGGACCAAAAACAATCAAAAAATGTTACATTGTTGCAGACATGTACTTAGGATGGTTGTGTCTATACTGAATATGTACAGATTTCTTTTATCTTGTCATTATTCCCTACACAATACAGTACAACAACTGCTTACACAACACTTACAGTACATTAAGTATCATAAGTAATCTAGAGATAATTTAAAGTATACAAGAAAATACATGTAGGTCAGATACAAACACTATACATAAGGAACTTGAGCATTTGCAGATTCTGGTATCTGTCAGGGGTCCTGCAACCAGTCCCTTGGGCATACCAAGGGATGACTATACAATCACAATCTCGGTTATCTACACGTACAAATTGTGTGTGTCTCCAACTAGACCACAAATCCCTGGACTCTGCTCTCTGAAGATGGTAGATATGCAACATGTGTCCTCCTACTGCTAAGAGCTCAAGCAACCTTAATTATAAAGTTTATTTTTAGATTGGTTTTTATTTACTAAAAGATTATTTTAACATTTTCATATCGAAAGCAATGTTATTGATCAATCAATAAATATATACAAGAAGCTAATTAAGAACCTGATGCACTCTTGTGGATGAGGTACAATGACATGGAATCGGAAGCATAAAAACTGCTGGCAGTTTATTTAGCTAGAAAGAAAATCTCTCGTAATTAATTAGATTCAATGATGTCTGGTTTTTCAAAGGCATTGAACTGAGTGCAGTCTTGTCTTACTTCATCACGTAAACTAGTTCCTAAATGTAGTATCATGAATGTTAATAAGATAATGACATTTATTGATTTATATTAAAATCAAAACATGGTTGTATATTTCCTAAGAGAAAATAGGCATTTAAAGAAACAAGTCTAAAAAGAAGCTGATAAACTCCAATAATTTCTAATCATCTCTTCCTCCCTAACAGCATGCTTCATAAGCTGAGGACAATAGGAAAAGTTCATATGGTGTGTTTGTGTGTGTTAAAAGCAGTAAGTTGTCTCCATCTTTTCTAATTCCCAGGTCTCATCAATTTAGTCTTTTATTCAGAAATGGTAAATTTAGCCAATATAAATTTGACAAAGCTCACTCAAAAGGTGTTTGTTTTCTATACTCTTCTTGGTTTCCTTCTAATCAATAACTCCTTTCCTTAGGGCTCCTTCCCTGCCTCCCTATTCATCAAAAGCTCAGAAATTAAACAGTAAATAATTCCCCTGAAAGGTGCCTTCCCGGTGCTGTTTAAAACAAACACAATCTGCTGTTTGGGCATTTTACACACCACAAACATTCTTACTTAGATTAAACCATGGGTCTCCCTGGTCTCCAGGCATGCCTGGACATGAACCGTAAAGTGAATGAGATCCTTGGAGTTTCTCTAGTAACTGCAGGCCAAATCAACAGCAACCCTAAGAACAAGCATTCTAAAAAACAAGATAAACAAACATAAAAAGCCCCACAGAAGTAGGCCACATACATTTTTTCTCATTATTTCATTTTTTTTTTTAGTTGTACTACTTACAAAATAAACTGCATTTAAAAAAATTATTTCAGTAGGCAATGCTCTTGGTGACTTTCATATATGTTTTCTTTATTTTTATTGTATTTGAAAAGGAGTTTTTAAAATTTATTTTAGAGAGACAGAAACATGAATTTGTTGTTCCACTTACTTATGCTTTCATTGGTTGCTTTTTGTATGTGCCCTGACCAGGGATCAAATCCACAACCTTGGTGTATCAGGACAATGCTCCAACTGACTCAGCTACCCGGCCAGGGCCTGAAAAAAATTTCAAGGCATCTACTGCAGTCTTCATGGGAAGCAATCCAACTCAGGTAAGACATGCAAGATCCAAACTGATAATCATAAAACATCAATCAAGGAGAGGTGTTCACATCTTGTATTGAGCAAAAAATGATGAACAATTTAAAAGAAGAGAATTATTTTTGTAATTATGCCCTAATCAAGACTCAAAAGTTAACGTATTGCTAATAGAATGGGAAATATTTGGCTCCTGATTTTATTTATGTATGTATATTTAACTATAAAATACAAAATTGGCTCTACAGTTATATCCAAAGAGATCCATGACTTCAGCATGTTGCCTCGTATGGCTTGGTTTATTGTACATTTTAAAGGAGTGTAAGGGATTTATGTAATGTGTTCTACAATATTGTGTCTCTCCCAAAAATGAATAGAAATTATAGTTAGTTGTAAATGAACTGTCTTTTGCAACTTAACTTTACAAGTTAATTTTTACATTAATGTTTTCTGTACTATACATTTTATACTTCACTTGGGTTTCTTACTCTTCATTTTGTTGTTCACAGAACAAATGAATCTGGCAAAATGTATGCTTTCATATTCAAAGATAATGCTATAACTT
Source organism: Tonatia bakeri (assembly GCA_004024845.1). Taxonomy (NCBI): domain Eukaryota; kingdom Metazoa; phylum Chordata; class Mammalia; order Chiroptera; family Phyllostomidae; genus Tonatia; species Tonatia bakeri. Next base: position 898 of record PVIA01012051.1, on the reverse strand, counting down.
ACCCAAACTTATCCTTAGAAAGTTGTTCTGGAGTCTAAATAGTGTGAATATGGAATTTGTGTTGAATGATCTAGGTTACCTGCCCCATCTGTGTTACTAGTGGCATCTGCAAGATCATTTGCCAAGTTTAGGGAATCAATCTATAGCTGGGAAAGCTTTCTTTTGTGGAAAATAATTTGTAACTAAGCTTTCAGGGTCAACAATGAATGTACTGTCCTGGGTTCATGAAGACTATATGGGGGCAGATGGGGGGAGCAGGAGCTACTCCCAATTGGGTTCCACAAAGTGTATATTCTTTATCCTCTTCTGACTCATTCCTTGGAGGAAAAGGGGGAAGGAGTAACTAAAGGAAACAATTATTAGTAGAGGTCTCCCAGAAATCCTCTGCCACTGTCCTATTTGCCGAATCTACATCGAGTACACAAATAGAAACACAGCTACATCATCAAACATGAAATAGTGAGAAAGAAAATGGGCCTGGTCACAGGACATTGTTCCTCCGTCCTTCACAGCCCTCACCCTGAATGTCCAAATTTAGTCTTGCTTCAAGGACCTTCTCGGTGTCACCTGCTCCATGAACCTTCCCGGGCCAATTATAATTCTCAGCGTCCCATCCTACCCACTTTTGTCTCTACCCTGTTCAGGAATTTATTGTACGCCGTCTCAAACGGTAAATAACGTGTTTCGTTTTCGTTATCACCTAGATTGTACATATGAAGGGTGGAATGGATGACCTTAGGTACTGAACACATAGCTGGTTTTTAAATAAATGCTGGAAGTAGGAAGAGTTTGCTTAAAGCAGCCCTTGAAAGTACAAAACTGTGGCCTTGGTATCCTGAGGGCCCTACTTGGATCCAACTGACAAGCTGGCTGGCTCACGATTTGACTCCCACTCCAC
>PVIA01012050.1:0-40335 GCA_004024845.1 Tonatia bakeri | reverse complement strand
CGCCCCTGCAGGTCCACTTCTGTCCTCGTAGATTCCACCCCCCCAGGTCCTCCAGCGCCCCCTGCAGGTACCTCTCCACTTCCGTCCTCATTGATCCCACCTCCCAGGTCCTCCAGCGCCCCTGCAGGTCTCTCTTCACTTCTGTCCTCTTAGATCCCACCTCCCAGGTCCTCTACCGCCCCTGCAGGTCCCTTTCCACTTCTGTCCTCATAGATCCCACCCCCCCCAGGTCCTCCAGCGCCCCTGCAGGCCCCTTTTCACTTCTTATCCACCCATCCCGCCCCCCACTCCTCATAGGTCCCTCCATCCACTACCTTCGTCAGGAGCCCTTCTCCCCTGGCTCCGCCCCTTGAACGCCATCCCCATTTTCTGCTCTGCGCCTGCGCACAGTGCCCCCTCCATCGATCTTCGTGCTGGCGGCAGGCAGTCCAAGGTGGAGCCCACCAGGACAGGGTGGGCCAGCACCAAGGCCACGCCTCCTGGGTAAAGGATCACCCTGGGGACCAGACTCCGGCCCCCAGCGGAGCACGTGCCACTAGTCTTGCTCCGTGTGGGCGGGTGAGAGTGGGAAAGGCTGACGGCGAGTTGTGGAGGGTCCAGGCTGGGGGAGGGGCTGGGAGTGGGGGTGCGGTTACCCCAATCCTGAAGTGGGCGCGCGTCTGTCTGGGGCTCACTCGGCCAGTGCACACGGGCTCGAGACTAGTCCCTGCAGTACGCATGGCTTAAACGGTGCGTGATCTGGGCTTGTGCAATGGTGGAAAGCTTGTGCGGGCGCCACCTTGCTGATCTTAGAAGGTGCTTCTGCGGAAAGTCTGCTCAAGCCCCATTCTAGAACCCATTCTGAGTTCTAGAATGTTCTGAAAAAAATGCCTGCTTTAGCCTAAATCCTGCTGAGGCTCAGCCACTCCTGTGCCTAGGCTGAGTCAACTTAGTCCTGACTGCTATAAGGATTAAAGCCTTCTGAGACCTAGGTCAGCCCCAAAACCCACTAGGACCCAGTCTCACTGTGCCCCGCCCAGACTGCGTACTCCTTTCTCAAACAGGCCAAGTCAAAATGGCCGGAACCGAAGTGTTCGACACTCTCAAGCAATTCACCAAAATCAAAGAGGTGGTGCCAGTAAAAGCCCGGGAGGAGGAGGGTGGAGTGCGCAGAGCACAGGAGCCGCCAAGCCCTGGGGAGGTGGAGGCCGAGCGCACCTATGGGGCCCTCCTGACCAAGATCCCCGAAGGAGAGCAGGAGTTGATGCTGGCCACCACGGAGGAAAGCGGGAGACACATCCTGACGCTGCAGCCTGTGCACCCCGCCTTCGACAACACCGAACTGCCAGAGGTCGGCTGGCTGACGCCACAGTACCCGGAAGGGGTACAGGTGACGGTGCAGCAGGCCGGCGGCGCGGTGCCGTCGCTGCTGTGGGTCAGGGAGGGGGCCCAGCAGAGCCTGCACCAGTGCGTGGCCATCAGCACACAGGACAAGGTGTACTCGCTGCAGGATATGCAAATGATGCAGCTGCACGTGCTGCAAGGCAGCGCGGTGGCCACTGAAGACCATGCGCGTGCAGAGAGCCCACCTGAAAGCCCGGGATGGATTAAGGTACAGCTGGGTTTAAAAAAGACAGGCCCCTAACGTGGAATTGTAAAGAAACAATGTTTTAGGTTGCTCTTTGGGCAGTATTATGTATGGACAAGCAGTTTAGAATTAAACACAGTAAAATAATTCCCAGGAAAATCCTAGGGGACTATGTGTTTGTTTGTTTGTTTGTTTTAAGAGTTTAAGAAGTTTCACTAAATAGAATACTATCAGGCATGTTGTGTTTTTGTTTTTTTTTTTAAATAGTTTTGTTTTACCACCAGAAACTCTTGATGCTGAATAATTATACTTAAGCATTTTGGTTGCAATGGACAATCTTCTTTGCTACTTAATTTTAATGTTTTCATCATGCGTTCCTCAGTATCATCGAGGCAAAGAGTGTCATATTTGTTTGGATACTTGTTTTTATTGATTAGCTTGGGAGAGGTCAGGAGGAAGACCCGCCGCCCGCTGAAGGAGGCACCGAGAAAACGCAGAAGCAGTTCTTTCTCGTGGAAGCGAGGCCCGGAGATGAGGGAAGAAACGAAATCATTCTGACGGTTTCAGACTTGAACGTGGAACAAACAGAGGACCAACCTGCGTCTGTTCAGCCACTTGTTGAAAGAGCTGGCTCTCCAAAAACTCAGCAAGAGATCAGGGGTAGGGAGCTTGTTTCGTGTGAGGGACTCTGTAAAATGGGCGGCTGTTTTTCCTCACGGGAACAAGACAGTCACTGAAGCTGGAAGTGGCTGACTTTTAGTTGCTTTCAGAATGTCAGGAAATGGAAGAAGTTTTAAACTAATGTTCTGTATTGTGCAGCAGATCCAAGAGTTTTGCATCTCGCGCACAAATGTTTTAAAAGTGTAGGGAAAAAAAATGCTCCTGCAAAGCACTGTGTACATATGTAGAGGGCTGGTCTCTGATCGCCCTAGTTTGCACCCTGGGGTGGGGGGTGGGGAGGAGGGGGCGAGAGCCCATCCTTCACGGCCCAGAGGAGTGACATCCAGAAAGCAGCGGAGGCCCCTTTAGCGGTGAGGAAGTTTAGGTGAGGCTAGGAAAGAGGACTCAGGAACGACTCAGAGTGGGGATCACCTGTCCAGGCAGCAGGAGGTGGGTGGCTTGTGGGTGTGGCTTCCTAAGGAGGCTGGACAGTGCTCAGACCAGATGAGGAAGGACCTTGAATCGATGTTAGAACTGACATTGAATCTTGGAAGCCCATGGGATGCATTGGACTCTCAAAATTATCTGTTGGGTTTTTAAAGAATTTTCTTTCTTGTGTAAATTAAGAGTTCACCCTCCACATCTGAATTTCCAGTTCATGTGTCAGAAGTCCTATCTGGCCACACTCGGCTGTTTCCTCCCTCCTGCAGCAGGTGGCTGGGGCTGGGAAGTGGCTCGGTTTTGAAAGTCACGTGGCCAGCACTGTCCATGGTCAAAGTCATTCATTCAGGGCATTGCCTTTGGCTACAGCAGATGTTTGTCTTCCCTCATAACGTAGTAGTTTCTCGTGTAATTAAAACAAGAGATCATACCCACCCACTGCCCAAATTCCCAATCCCATCTCATTTTCAGGTATTGAACACATTGTCACCAGTTTGTGCAGCCATTACCCCGTCTAATTCCAGCCTATTTTTGTCATCCCCTCCCCCCAAAGTGGAATGGGAACCTCTTAAAAGATTTTCACAAGGTCATCAACCCTGTCATCTCCGTCCTGCAGGGGTCACACAGACCTTCCACTGTGACTCCTGCCTGTTCACGACGCCCCGGATTTCGAACTTGAACCGCCACGTGAAAACGCACAGCAAAGAGAGGCCCCACACGTGCCACCTGTGCCTGAAGGCCTTCCGCACGGTCACGCTGCTGCGGAACCACATCAACACCCACACAGGTGAGCCCGCGAGAGGGGGCCGCCCTCGGTGGGCACATGAGGGGGGGGCTTTAAGAACTCGCACGCGACGGTTCCCAGGTTAAAATTCCGCGCTGTTGGAGACTCTTAGTCTTCTCTTGTTTTTCTCCATTTCTGCTAAGAACAACGTGGAACGTGACACAGGCCTTTCCTCGCCTCCGTGTGGGGTGTGTGTGGTTTTAAGAACCTCCTCTTCACTGTCACAGCCTTCTGAGCCCAAGCGTCCATCAGAAGTGATGCCCTCCTAAGGAAAACGTGCGGGGGGACCTTGTCTGAAAGGATAAACTCTGTGGTTTTGCAGGAACCCGGCCTTACAAGTGTGGTGACTGTGACATGGCATTTGTCACCAGCGGAGAGCTTGTCCGGCACAGACGTTACAAACACACTCACGAGAAGCCGTTCAAATGCTCCCTGTGCAAATACGCCAGCGTGGAGGTAAGTGCGCTCTTCTGCTTAACGCTTTGTGGCGTCTTATTAAGAAGTTGCTGTAAAAAATCATGTTAGGTTAAACTAACAGGAGAACCGCTCACAAAATAGGTTTTATTAAAGACATTACTCATATAAAATCTGCGCAGGAAATAACGCTCGTTCAATTTTCTAAATTGAAAATGGAAAATCGGATTTCTTCTGGCTTTGATTACCAGTGAGCGAAAGCAATATATAAAAGTGCACAGATTACAAAGAAATCTGCTCGGGGGACTCGGGAAGTCCAAGTGCTGCCTGGCAGCTGACGTGGTGCTCGGCCCACGGGCTCAGAGTAGGTCAGCTGCAGGGGAGACCCCAGGCCCAGTCTGATGGCGTGCTGACACCTTTGTGTCAGCCTCGGTGGGTCTCAGTCAGATACCAAGCGACCTGCTTGAAGGTTCACACATGCCTTTGTCCCTGTTAAAGTCCAGGGTTTTCACACTTCTCTTACGTGTGCCGGCCCTGTCAGCCCACCATTGTCTCTCTGCCTCTAGCAGGCACAGGAGCTCTCTGAATGGAATGACGGACATTACAGTCACTCCCACCATCGGTTTTCTGCAGTTAACGGTTAAGGGCCCCCCTTGCAGGGTTAAGACGCTGCCCGGCCTGAGTCTGAGCCCGGGGGGAGGTAACACACTGGGGAAGGGAACTCAGTTAAAGGGCGAGGAGACTCACGCTGGAACAGAGCGGTGATGCAACCGCGTGTCAGAAACCAGGAAATTTCACCAGCGGGCTCAGGATCTGATTCCAGGAACTTTTCCCCTGCTCTTGCTATCTTTAAAAGTTCTTTCTCATTGGAGTTAAAGGTTACGACTCTTGTTTGGAAACCCAAAATGAAAGTTTGAGGGAGCGAAGCCATCTGAGACAGCTGAGCCTGGGGTGGACTTGCACTTGGTGTCCTGCGGGTTCTGAGCACAAACATCCGAGGTCCACTGCGACCATCCTCTGGGGTCCCAAGCTGTGGACTGGCCGGCCCAGGCACACGTGACCCCATGTTCCTCAGTTTCCAAGTCTTGCCGTACCGGTCTGCTTTAATCGGGGTAGCCTAAACTCCCCACACCCACACGCCTTTCCTTGCACAGGCGCCAGCAGAAATGTGTCAGGGTGCGTTGCACAGCACACCGGCCTCGGGGGCTCAGGGCTCCCCTCCCTGCTTCGCCCTCCCTTGCAAAGCCACCCAGAGAAGGTCAGCACACACAGCTGCCACCTTCAATCATTCATAGCACTCATCAACTCTTTCATGCTGTAATTTTTTTTAAAAAAATTTAACTTTATGTATTTTGGGTGAGAGGGGAAGGGAGGGAGAAAGAAAGAATGAAGGGGAGAAACCTCATTTGGTCGCCTTGCACACGCACCCCAGCCAGGGGCTGGCCCACAACCCCGGGTGTGCTCCCTGATGGGGAACCAGACCTGCAACCTTTTGCTTTGCAGGCCGGTGCGCAGCCAACTGAGCCACACCAGTCAGGCCTAAAATTCTTTTTGTTTCGCTTTCCAATATACGTGGAGACACCCACTTTCCACCTAAAAATCTTAATGGTTTGGTTTGGATCTGAGTCTTTGCTCTTGCGTGTTCTTTGGGCTTACGTGCGCCTGTGGCATCCTGGGGAGTCAGACCGAGTGCAGCCTTCCTGAGATCACAGGCAGGGCCACGGGCACCCTCTCACCTCTGTCCTCCGCCCCCTGTTCCGCCGGAGGTGGACAAGGCCTTCAGGGGTGAAATACAGAGGACGGTAACAGCACAGGCAGGCAAACAGCGACCAAATGGGGGTGATATATTGTTTGCTTTTCAGCTAGTCCCCTGGGGTACACAAGTAATGAAACTGGAATGGAGGTTCCTGTGCTTAAAAGTTATTTATTGTAAAGAAAGCGCGGTGTGTGGAGCTGAGAAGGGCCTCAGACAGGCGTCCACCCGTCAGAGAGCTAGTGTCTTAAGATTTTTGTTTGATTTACGCAAACGAAAGAATTCTGGCTTCTGCATGGCTGCAGCGCGGTCTGAACTTTGTGGCACTGAGTGTGTGGGGACTTCAACACGGAGATCAAATCCCGTGTGGCGCTGGGCAGCAGGACCGCCCTTTCCCCCGGGTAACGCGAACTTGAATCTCAGAGTCTCTGGAAACTACTGCTGATTATTTCCAAAGGGTCTTAAACCCACATCAAATTAAAACAAAAAAAAAGTCATTCACCCCCCCCAAAAAGTAATGCCTTTGCCGTGTTTTTCGGGGTGCGAAGTACATTCTGAGGTTAAAATGTCAGTATCTCTTTCTGGCACGGCTGGATGGGATCTAAGAATTTCAGCTTTCTCTTGCAACAAACACCCCCCCTCTGCTGCTCAGGCAAGCAAGCTGAAGCGCCACATCCGGTCGCACACAGGGGAGCGCCCCTACCAGTGCCAGCTGTGCAGCTACGCCAGCAAGGACACCCACAAGCTGAAGCGACACATGCGGACGCACTCAGGTAACCGCGCCTAGCGCAGAGGGCCGTGTCCTGGAAGCAGTCGCTCGTTCTCAGACGTGAGCTCAGGAACGTTCCTCCTCGAGGGCCGGATGGACGTTCCAAGGTCCGAGGGAGTGTCTTCGGACCCTTTTGGCGTGGGGGTTCTGCTCTGTCCCTGGGTGTGCATTTGGCATCTGTGCGGTCACCTGACAGTGACCAGGGAGACGCACCCTCAAGGGTGGGCCTGTGTGGGATGCTCAGGCTGCAAACGCTGACTCCTCATGCACCTCGGACGTGGATGCCACATAAGACACAGTGTGCTGGCCTCGTTGCTCACTTGATGTTCCCTGCAGAACGAGGGCATTTCCATGTGTGCCCTGGTCCTTGGAACGGAGGGTGGGGCCTGGGCCACCTTTGGGGAATCAGTACTCGTGGGGGGTGAAGGTAGGAGGGAGGGGTAAGAAGGCATCCAGGCGACAAAAGACAAGCTCTAGGCTCCAGATGTCCTTTGGGGAGGACTGCGGCCTGCAGGGGTGGGGCACCCACTCCGCAGAGGGTCACCTTTGTCACCCCCTCCCAGGGGAGAAGCCCTACGAATGCCACCTGTGCCACGCACGCTTCACCCAGAGAGGCACCATGAAACTACACATCGAGCAGAAACACAACAACAGCATCCCCAAGTACCAGTGTCCCCACTGCGCTGCAAGCATCTCGAGGAAGAGCGACCTTCGTGAGTGTCTGGGTTGGTGACCTTGCTTCTGCAGGGAAACCTGGGGAGTCCTGGGCCTGGTTCTGGGAGGCCCTGCTTCAGGAACTAGTCTGGGAAGGGAGTTTCTTTTTTTTTTTCAGAGGTCCTGGGGTGCCACCTGGTGGCTGACTTGCATCAGTGCAGTTTCATGGCATTTGGCTGTCCTTGTGTGCCGGTGACATCTAGTGGGCAGGGGCCAGGGTTGCAACGCACAGGAGGGCCCACGGTAGAAGGGACAGATCAGCCCCACGTGCTAACAGTGCTGAGAGTGAGAAAGCCTGGGCGGGCTACGGGACAGGGGCAGATCTGCCTCCCGGAAAATAATACCCTCCACCAACCCACCGCAAGTGACGCTCTGTGCTGGTTTCAGGGGTCCACTTGTACAACCTGCACAGTTACAGAGCCACGGAGATGGGGTGCCGCTACTGCCCGGCCGTCTTCCACGAGCGCTACAGCCTCCTCCAGCACCAGAAGACGCACAAAAACGAGAAGAAGTTCAAGTGCAAATACTGCAGCTATGCCTGCAAGCAGGTACTGAGTTTCGTTTCGGTCCATTCGGGGAGGCGGTGGGAGGCCGGGAATACAGAAGAACGGAGGGCTGGAGCGGGGTTTCCTCCCACGGTGAAAATATTGGGAAAAAGTCATGCTTTAAAAGAGAAAAAAGACTGTTAAGCCCTGACCAGTGTGGTTGGGCGTCTTCCCGCAAAGTGAAAGGTCAACGGTTCGATTCCTGGTCGGGCACACGGCTGGTGCAGGTTGGTACCCAGTTAGGGAGCGTAGGAGAGGCAGCCAATGGGTGTTTCTCTCCCTCTCCTTCTCCCTCTTTGCCCTGCTCTAAAAATAAGTAAATAAAATCTGCATTAGAAAAGACTATGAAGAATAGCCAGGAGGCAACCACGAGCCAATAAAACTCCAACAACGGTACTCAGAGTATGGTTCGCAGACCCCAGAGATCCTCACAACCAGTCAGTGCCATGAGATCAGATCGTTCTGGGTGGTTCATGAATTCACGCCAGCGCGTTATTCGCCCTTTGCCGCGCAGACCATGGCCCCGATGTGCCTAAGCTATGGAGGTGCCTTCACACAGAGCAAAGCAGTGACCTGTCACCCTCTGCTCTTCACCTTCGGGTTCTGTGAGCAGAAACGAAGGGCAGTGTTACTTAATAATGTTCTCGGAGAAGCAGTGGGCGCTAACGTTACTCAGTCTTGACCTTGAATACTCACCGGTTGCGTTTTCTGTGCATTGAGCTGGGAGGTCAGCAGGGAACACTTCCGTCCTCAGGGGCGGGATGGTGTCTGGAGACCTCGCCTGTGGGGCTGGTGCTGGGGTTTGCAGCTCCACTAGCTGATTTTCCATGAACGACTATTTTGACTTAAAAGGACTGGTGATGAACTCTGCTCATTCAGTTACTAGATGTTTGGCCGTACCCAGTGCCTTCTCCCTGAAGGTCCATGGAGGGAGGGCCTCCCTTCGCAGACAGCATGGGGGACCAAGGGCCCATGCTGGCTTGGAAGAGGGGGTCAGAATTTTGGAAAACTGACTTCCCAAGACGGGGTGACTTTAAGAAAGCGATTTTTATATGGTGTAACGAAACACGTTGGCATGCAGAAGCTCTCCGTAACTCAGACTGATATTTTCCCAATGGCTAACCCATTATTTTACAGAATCAGGCATGGGTAAAGGACCTAATCGTAGTATGAGAGAGACCAACAGCTTTTAACATAACGGAGTACAAAAAGTTTGTTGGGGTGGTTTCAGGTTCCACATTTTAGCCAGTTTTAAGAAACTGCCACTTGTTCCCTTTGGGTGTAATATCGGAGCAGAACATCTACAATTACTTGGAAAGCTGTTAGGATTTTGCCCCCTTTTCCAACTGTGTGTCTGGGGAGCAGGCTTCCCACACCTGTCTCAGCCACAGCTGCACACCTCAGCCCACGGACGGCAGAAGCCCAGGTGAGAAACGGGCTGTCTTCGAGGAATAGGACTGCCAGACTTAGACAGAAAATAAAGAATGGCCAGATAATCAGCCAATGTTTGGGGATAGAAGCATGTCCCAAATAGTGCTGCCTGTATTTTAACTGGAAACCTTCTCTGTTAAGTCAGACATTAGTTTTTTACTTTTTAAAAATAGATAATACATGTGTTATATAAATATATGAATGTGTAGTTGGTTTATTGCTGTTTTTTAAAGAATCGGTGAGTCTTTTCCTATTTTAATGTTTCAGTTTTGATTTCTAATACAGGCAGTGTTAACACACACCACTTCATAAACAAAAGCCGCTCACAGCGTGAGGGATTTTTAAGAGTGAAAGGGGGTCCCAAGGCCAAGAGCGTGAGGCCCGAGCAGCTGCCCCAAAGCGGGTGCCACTTGGGTATTTCACCCAAAGGCGTCAGCAGGCGCTGGGTGTCAGAGTGTGGGCTGTAAAGGGTAAAGGCTTCGAATGAAGAGAGAGAGTGCGTCTAGGAGGCTTGGAGCGCTGGGGTGTTCCGAGCCCAGGCTCAGGTATGTTCGGATGACCCAGGAGAACTCCCTGGGGACAGACGAGGCTTGGAGAGGGGGCGGGGACCCCAGGGAGGGTCCAGTCTCCGGCATCTGGGGAGCAGAGCACACAGGGGACCGTGAAGCCGGTACACTGCTGGGTGCTCTGTGTGCTGTGGGCCCGGAGACCTGGGCTACCGGGCCGGACCCTGATCCCGGTGGGGGCACCAGAGGGTGCCGTCCCAGAAGGAGGGTGAGAGGCACGGAAAGACGGGGAGAAAGATGGGCAGTTAGGTTACGGGGGCCATGCGGACGTGTTTGTGGGATTCTGTCTGAATGATCGTAGCATGTTAAATAAAACAAACACACTGAGTATTTTCACTTTTATGTATTTTTGTCCTGATTCCCCAAATTATTTACTCCTAGAAATCTTTGTTGAAATTTCTGATGATTTCTTTGCTGAGAACAATTATTTTCACCAGGAGGCTTTTAACCGGCTATAACAATATGCTATAATTCCATCGGGAACTAGAGGGAAAACGTGTGCTTCCTGTACTCCCACCCCTGAATGTCCACCGAACTGAAACTCTAACACTAGATTTTTGAGTCTGCTGGTTCTGGCTGCTGTGTGCAAACACAGTTCATTGCAAATGTTAATGATCCGTTACAGATGTGGACTGCAAATGCATGGGCATTTCGGTGGGAGAATGATGATCGTTTCCCTGCCCCCAGTATGTTCTGGCTACCACCCCCCAGCCGCCCAGGCCCATGGGCCCAGCTGGGGAACCAGTTGTGAGAACTTTGTAACCGGAAGGCAGGCACGGGCTGTGACCTGGTTTCGTAGACCTCCAGACTGCATTCCCACCCTAACAGTGTGCTGTGTTGGCAACGCTCACTGTGGTCTTTCTTCACGGTGCACGCCTCTTCGGGGAAAGAAAAGAAGAAAGGATACAGTGAATAATGCCTGATACCAAACCCTCCCTGTTTGTTTCCCCGCCCCCCTCCCAGGAGCGCCACCTGACCGCGCACACCCGAACCCACACCGGGGAGAAACCATTCGCCTGCGTCTCCTGCAGCCAGCGTTTCCGGCAGAAGCAGCTTCTGACTGTTCACGTCAAGAAATACCACGACACGGAGTACATCCCGGCTGTGCACGTGTGTCCCAAGTGCAGCAGGGGCTTCTCCCGCTGGGTGAGCTCCCCCGAGTCACCGTGGGTCTCCCCAAAAGATGGCCTCTGTCTCCCGGGGGTGGGGTCCCACTCGGGGGCTTTCAATGTGGTTGTAGGAACTGGCCAGGCCTTCGAAAAGTGATTGTCGGTCACAAAACTCTTGAAAATCTTCTAACAGTGTGATCTCCCCTTCTGTGAAAAAAAAAAAAGCATAGTTCCTGCAAACAAAACCTTGCATGTAGTTTCAGGGAGTTCTCAGGCTCCCCCAAATCTACAAAGAATCCCTGGTTTTCATACAGCATTTAAAGATTGTTCCTGTGAATTCGACTTAGGCTGCTTCTCAGACGGAAGGCAGTTTGCAGCGTTGTGTCGGTGTCCTTGGTCTGGGGCGGTCGGTGCCACGCTGAGAAAAGTGTTCACCCTCCCATTGGTTCTTTCCAGGGGGTGGGTTAGTGTGCCGCCGCAGACCGAAGGACCTCAGAATGGAGCGGCTTAAAACACCAAACGTTTTTTAACTCCCCGTTTCTGTGGGTCGCCCTTGGCTGGGCGGGTCTGGCTGGAATCTGTGGACACTTAAACCTGCCATAGCCTTGCCCTGGCTGGGCAGCCCGGTGGGCTAGAGCGTTGTCCCCAACAGGCCAAGGCTGCGGGTTTGGTCTCCCGTCAGGGCACACACAAGACACAACCATGAATGTTGGATGTTGGATCCATCCAAACAGATGGATGTTTCTCTCTCTAAAATCAATAAATTAAAAAACCGGCACAAGTGATTAGCTAGACCCTTAGACAGTGGGGGCTCCAGTCTCACTTTATAAAAGCTTTGAGTTATCTGAAGCTGACTGTTTTTATGGGGGAAAGCTTTATTTTTTTTTCTCTTAAAAGGTAGGGCAGTTGCATTTTTCAGGGGGCAGCACAGCGGGATAATTCTGGGGCATTTGTGCAATTAGTTCAGAACATGTCAAATAAAAGCAAGAACAGGCACACTCACACCGAGTTAAAGTTCAGCAGGGCCGCCCTCTGGCGTGGGAAACGAGAAAGCAGAGAGAGGAGGCGGTGGCTGCAGAGTCCTCAGCAATAAAATCAGAAGTTTCGGAGCTTTTCCTTTCCTTGAAGAAGGCATATTTGGATTTATGTCTGGAATACATAAAGAACTCTGACACTTCAGTAATAAAAAGACAAACGCCCAGTTAAAAAGAGGAAAGTGATCTGAATAGACACTTCTCCAAAGGAGATATATGAATGGCCAAGAAGCTCCAGAGAGTTGGTTTGGCATCATTAGTTACTAAGGAAACGCAGACCGAAATCGCGGTGATGGCGCCCCTCGCACTAGCCGTTGGGTAGCAGCTATTGGAGAAGGCGGACGGCGGAAGAGGCGGGACTCTTGGAGCGCCTGGATGTTGCTGCTGGGGTTTTAAAATGGAGAATCCTCCTTGGAAGACAATCTGGAAGTTTCTCAAAAAAGTTGAGCATAAAGTTACCGTATGATCTAGCAATTCTTTATTCCTTTCTCAAGTGCCAAAGACGTAATAAACATTCATGGGCAGGTGCTTAAGATGAAACTGACAAAGCCCAGACCTGCCACATTTGCGTTGTGCCTGTCACATTCCTGTTCTGTCAACAGTGACACTTCCTGGGTGAGGGCCGTAGACCTCTGCACCCAGCCTGCAGGCTTCCAGGGTTTCTTTTTTCATCACTCCTTTTTTTCAATTTTAAATTTTTTTTTCAATCACAGTCTACGTTCGTCTCAGTTTGTATTACTTCCAGTTGTACAACATAGTGGTTAGACAATCATAGACTTTTCAGAGGGGTCCCCCTGATACTCCCAGTCCCCACCCAGCACCACACACAGTCGTCACAGTATTACTGACGGTGCTCCCTGCCCTGGACTTGATGTCCCCATGGACCCAGCAGTTCTTGTCCCCAAAAGGACTGAAAATGTGACCACGTAAAAACTTGTGCCCAAACATTGGCATCAGCGTTATTTACAGCAGCTACGAAGTGAGCAGACCCATGGAACAGAATCGAGAGCCCAGAAACAGACCCCCGTAAATATTAGAGGCTCCTGATCTTTGACACGATGGAGCGAAGACAGTCTTGTCACCGATGGGTGCGGGAATGCCTGGACATCGACATACCAGAAAATACAACTCTACACACGGGCCTGACACCCTTCGACAATATTAACTCAAGACGGGTCATAGATCGAAATACAAAACACAAAACTATAAAATTCCCGGAAGATAACCTAGGAAATACCTAGATGACCTTGAGCATAGCGGTAACTTCTCAGCTACAACACCAAAGCACAATGAGAGAGAGAGAGAGAGAAGGAAGGAAGGAAGAAAGAAAGAAAAAGAAAGAAGGAAGGAAAGAAGGAGAAAGAGTTGACAAGCTGGGCTTCATTAAAATTGGGAACTTCTGCACACGACAGCGTCACCCCAGAGAACGAGAGGACACAGAGCGGGAGAAAGCAAGTGAAAGAGCCACGTCCGGTAAAGGACTGTCGTCTGAAGTGTACGAGGAGCTTTTGGAAGTCAGCAGTAAGGAAACACAACCAGATTAAAAAGAGGCCGGGGACTGTAACAGAGCCCTCACCAAAGAAGACACACAGACGGCACCAGGCGGGTGAGAGGATGCCGACCTCCCGTGTCGTCAGGGAAACGAAAAGCAAAGTGAGGAGATGCCGCCACGCACTGGTCGGGAGAGCCAAACTCCGGAACGCTGACCTCGCCGGACGCTGGCGCGGGTAGGGAGCAACCGGAACCCCCGGCTGGCGGGTGGGCACCCTCCGGAAGTTTCTTCCAGAACTGAACCTCCTCTTGCCATTGTCCATCCGTCGTGTTCCCCGGTGTTTGCCCAAAGGAGCGGAAGGCTTATGTCCTCAGGAAAACCTGCCGGTGGGTGTTTACACTGGTTTTTTCCTCATTGCCAGACCTGGGGGCCAGCTGGGGGCCCTGCAGCAGGGGAGGGGTGAACAAGCATCAGTGCTCCCGGGCAGCGGTGTATTACCCGGCCTGAAAAGGATGAGCTTCGGGCTGCAAAGAGACTGGAGGAACCTTCCATGGGCATCGCTGAGCGGGGGAAGCAGTCTGCGGCGTTAGATGCCGTGTGACCCCAACGGCGTGACACTCTGGAAGAGACACAACCGTGGAGACGGGGAAAGCCCAGAGGCTGCCAGGGGCTGCGGGGCGGGAGGGGGAGTGGGCGGAGCACAGAGGGTGGTTGGGGCAGTGACACCACTCTGTGGGACACTGTACGATGGTGGACTCTTGTCATCACACGTCTGTCCAGACCCAGAACGCACACCACCAGGGGTGAACGTTAATGCAGACCACGGCCTTGGAGCGGTGGCCTGTCCGCGGAGGTCCGTCAGTTGTGACAAAGGCAGGGGCGATGCCAGTGGGGGGGGGGGGAGGGCGTGCAGACGTGGTGTCGGGGGCATGTGAGAATCTCTGCTTCCCTCTCAGTTTCGCGATAAACCTGAAACTGCTCTAAGAATTAGTCTTTAAGAATAAACAACTGAAAGCATATCTGAATACTTGAATCCCATTTAATTACTTAAAAGTCAAATGGCACAAACTTGGGTCTTTAGCACGTGATATCACAGTCGGTGTGTGTGGAACCGGGCCCCTCCCTCCTGGCGAGGACCCTGCTTTGGGTCGGGAACGGGGGTTCTCGGCGCCCGAGCAGCGTTTCCATGACACACGTTTGTGCTGGTCTGTCCCTGTCAGCCCAGCTGTCCTGTAGGTTTGCTCCACTTGCATTTCAGAGGCCGGGCGTGTTTTTGTTGATTTGTTTGTTCTTGCAAAACTGACATCAGTTCATCTAAACCATGAACTTGATGAAGTTGTAGGGAGAGTGTGGGTATGTAACTATGTCGGCACTTCTCCGGGGAAGGAGCTGTGGCTCTCACATCCTCAAAGGAGTCCTTGACCCCAAGAGGCTCCATTTGTCCGTCGTCATCATGTAAGCCAGGGGTGGCGGACGTATTCTGTGAAAGGCCAGACAGGGAAATATTTGCAGCTTCTCGGACTAGACAGACCGTGTCTGTCCCAACTGCTTGCGTCTGAGGTTGTGGCGCAAACGCAGCCGTGGACGGACGTTCCATAAATGCAGGCTTGTGGCTCGTTCAGAATGCTTGCTTTACGGAAGCTGTGGGAAGGCCACACCGGACCCTCCACCCCAGCATGCCAGCCCTGTGCACGAGTGTCAGGTGGAGTTTCAAAAACCCACAATGTCCCCCCTTACATGCAAATCCCCCTTTCTGCCACCCATGAGCCTGCAGGACCCATGCTGAAGTTGAAATGGAAGTTAGGTGAGATGTTTTACAGAATCAGCAACTTTAATGACTTGTCATGAGGGTCCTCTGTTAGCATACGGACTCTGCCACTAGTGAAAACGTCCCAAATTACTGCAGATCCTAAGTGTCTGCATGTAAGAAGACGGCCCCGATAGGTTCCACTGGGAAAGCGGTGGCTTCCCACTTCCATCTGAGTGTTGTGCGCAGTTTTCGTAACCCTGTAGCAGATCAGGACGGAAGCTGTCGGTGCAGCCATGTCTCTGTGGTAGTTCATTGATTTTCACAAAATTGACCGACACCTTGAATTTCTGGTGTAATGTCAAACCTCACTTTGGAGGGCAGAGCCATTCCAGAAAAGTGACTCTTGTCTTCTCATTGACCTCCATGAGAAAGGAACGTCTAAGGTAAGCTAGCTCGCGTCTAGACCCAGCCACGAGGGGAAGGGCCACCTTTGAAAACTCATCTTTTCTTGTACAAGACCGTACGAGGTGCATGTCACTCATCTTCCACAGCGCGTCTTTGACCGCGTGCTTTTAAGTGAGGCTCCCTCAGTGACGCCCACTCTCTGTGGGCCCTGTGCCGTTTCCCCGACAGACCAACATGCGGAGACACTCGGAGAAGTGCGAGGCAGGAGAGGGCCCAGCGGCCCCCTTGGGGACGGGAAGAAGAATGAGAACGAGGAAGCCGGCCGGCCTGCACGAGGTGGTGAAGGAAGACGGTACCTCCTTTTAAACAAATTGGGTTTGAACTTTGTGATTTTCTCCTGTACGCACCCCTGAGTGCTGAGCTTTGACGTGCGGGGAGTGCACCCACAAACCCCGACTGCCAGCCCCTGAAGGGTGCCCTCTGCTGGCCCAGCTCTGTGACGGCTTCCTGCTGCTTGAACTTCCTTTGGCCCTGTATGGTTATGGGCGACTCAGGCCTGGTACCTACCCACCTCTCGGGACCGCAGTGAGGGCACAGCAGAAAAGTGACTGGGGAGCCCTGGAGGTGGACCCCCCACCACATGCATTCCTGGGGGTACATTTTCATGAGGCCGAAGGACAGACGCACGTGCCCACTGCTCTCCTGCCCCCAGAGCTCCCCTCCACCGAGCTGCTGGGCTGTCGGGCACTGTGCTCGTGTCCTGGACACGCCACAGCAAACAGCCACAACCTGGGGGGCCTCCCGGTCTGGAGACCAGACGTCCTGGGCACGCACAGGCCACACTCCCTCGGGGTCTCTGGGGTGGAGCCTTCCCGCCTCTCCCAGCTTCGGGTGGCCCCAGGCGTCCGTGGCTTGTGGCCACATCGCCGCAATCTCAGCCTCCATCTTCACACGGCCTCTCTTCCCTGTGTCTTTTGCCCTTCCTGTCTCTTGTGAAGATACTTGTCACTGGATTTAGAGTCTGCTTGGAACATCCAGGGGATCGTATCTTAAGACCCTTAATTATATTTTCAAAGACCCTCATTTCAAATAAGGTCATGCTCACAGGGTCAGGGCTTTAGGATGTGGACACGGCTTTTTGGGGGGGCCGACAGTCCAGCCCACCACAGGTACACTCGCTTACTAGAGAAGGCACGCCAGGTGAAACCCAACTCCGAGCCCCAAGCCAGGTCCCTGGCCCCCGAGCTCCAAGGGGGACAGACCTGAAAACGTTTCTGTAAGTGCGTGACTACCCGGCTAACGGAGCACCTAACGGGCCCCTCTGGACACCTCCGTGCAGGGCTTGTTGTTAAAAAAAAACCCACAGCAGAGCCTGATCTAGCCCCGGGAGTCTGCAGAGTGGAGGCGGGTGCGCCCTGGCGGAAAGTGCGGTTGAGGTCGGAACGCCCAGTCCTGCCAGTGGGAAGCTCGTCTCCGCAAACGCGTGCTGCCGGGTTAACGTCACGCGCCGGTTTCCGAAATGTGCCAGCGCCAATTCTTGGCTTTCTTTTGAATTTGCCAACCCTGTGCCTTTCTCCCCCTCAGAAGCCGCTGCCGAGGGAGCCTCCATGGTGATGGGAGACCAGTACCCAGGAGAGGTGGCTCCTGCCACCTACGGAGAAGCCGCCGCAGCCACCGGGATCGAGGACCTGGATGAGGACATGACCTGCGAGATGATCCTCAGTATGCTGTCCGAGTGAGGGGGTGGGACGTCCCGTCCCCGCCCGGCCTGCTCAGAGCACGTTAGGAACGTTCAGTGCCTTTGAAACCATGAGGTTCGTGGTCACGGCACAGGTTTTCCAAAGCTTGAGGGAGTGCCTGGATGGTTCGCCTGTTCTGACTGGATATCCCTCCCCCGCCACACACGCACAAATACTCACACACACACACACACACAAAAAAAAACATTGCAAGTATTTTGTGAAAGGCCCTCACCTTGAATTGGAGGTTAAAACCTCAAACCCATGAATTTGATCGCTAGACATTGGCGAAAGCGGCCCACAATGAATGAGCAGTGATTTTTGGACGAAACTTATTCCATCGGAGTGCAGACTAGATAGTGCTTCGGTCGACAGTCCAAGCTAGGAAATTTGATGTCGAATTTTACATGCCCGTAATATTTCTAATATGACAATTTTAACCATAAAATAAACTTTATATCCTTTTTTATTTATTTTTATTTTTATATATATATCCTTTTATACAAATGAATTTCCTATGAAATTTAAAGCCATTACAATACTTTTAATTTGTGTTAAATTCAATGCAAAAGATCTTAATATCGTACCAAAGAAAACTGAGTAGAAAATGGAAGTCTACATTAGACCAGAAAATAACGCTCAACCTGTTTTACCTCGGCACACGTTTACATTTTTGTGCTCTGCCTCAATTATGTCCTTCGACGGGAGACCCCCCGGCCATCCCATTACTGCTGATCAGCATTTCAATTCTTCACCCTGCTTTGCCCAAACTACTTTTTTTTTTATGTTTTTAAAATAATTGGCCGAGAAAAAACAAAAATCAGATAATGAAAACGTGTACTCAAATTTGTACTTTTTTAATAACACCCTCTACTCTGTGAGGATTTCTGTTTTACCAACTGAGGGGGCTTTCCCAGCCTCGGAGCAGGACGGGAAATGCCTCCAGCCCTTACAATTAACGAGTCCCTGTCTTTATAATGAGTCACATTTTTCTTCGTAGCTCAGCACTTGCTTTTGCTGTGCTTTTTTCTCCCCATATTTTAAAATCAACGACAGGTCCTAAATTCACATTTTTTTTTTCAGCTTAGTGGAGGTATACGCGACAAACAAAACTGTAAGGTACTGAAGTGTACATCGTGGTGACTTGATAATGCATCTGCACTGTGAAAGAATCTCTCCCGTCTACTTCATTCCATTCACATTCTTAAAATGCTGGTCTCTTGTGAAAAACATCCCCAGCCCAGAAGCCCCTTGTGAGGTGAACACATGAAATCAATTTCTCGGGAGGAAGGGCATTACATTCTTTGCAGGACACCAAATAATTGAATTTACACAGTGAGACTTCAAAACTGGTCTCTTATTTGCTATCATTGTAACTATTTGAACTTTTGTAATAGTTTCTTATTTTTTGTTGTTTAAAGATGTTTTGCAAAACTCAATAAAATGACTTTAAGTTACCTTTGTTATGTATGAATGATGGTTCTTAAAAATGTCTTTTCTTTCCCCTCGTGAGGATATGGAGAAATTGGGACCCTGTGTCCTGTGTGTGGAAATGTAGAATGATGGTGCAGCCCCTGCCGAAAAGGGTAGGGCAGTTCTTCAAAACATTAAAAACAGAACTACCCTCTGGTCCAACAATTTGGGCATGTGCCCCAAAGGACTGAAAGTGGGGTCTTGAAGAGGTATTTGCACACCCACGTGCACAGCAGCGCTACTCACAGTAGCCGAGAGGTGGGCGCAGCGCTGGTGTGCAAGGACGGGTGAGCAGATAAATACATCTGGTCTGTCTGTGCAATGGGATAGTGTTCTGCCCTGAACAGGGAGGACTTTCTGACCCCTGCCACAACACGGATGAACCTCGAGGACATTGTACTGAGTGAAACAAGCCGGGCACAGAAAGACGAACGCTGTGTGCTTCCGTTCACAGGAGGGGTCCAGAGGAGTCAAATTCCGAGGGATGGGGGACAGAACGGTGGGTGCCGGGGGGCCCATGGGGCAGGGAGGGGGGAGTTGGTGTTGTGTGGGGACAGAGTTTCCGTCTGGGGAGGTGAAAGGAGTTCTGGGGACGGATCGTAGTGACAGCTGCACGTCAGTGTGAGGACCCCTAACACGACTGAATGCACCCCAAAAACTGGTCAAGACAGTAAACACCTACTACACACTTCACTGCAGTGAACTTCTTAAAGGAGTGAACGAGCAGGTAAACACACTGGAGATGGCAAGCCCCGCCTGGGTCTAACCACCATCAATGCCTCTGCAGAACCAGGACCTGCAGGGTTTGGCACAGTGACACCGGGAGGAGGTACGACGCAGCGTGACACTTGGATGACCGACTTCGACTCAGTTCTGAGTCCAGACCCCCGCCAAGCCCCTGGGTGAGAGGGGAACCTCAGTGGTCCCTCCAGTGCAGTGACTGTTAGTGCGTTTGATTCTGGGGCAGGAGCAGTGACCCACAGCGTCCACCAGAGGGCGGTGGTTTCATTCCCCCCCCCCCCCCCCCAAACGTGGAGGCAGATTCCTAGCCCTTCAGGGCTCTGATAGGAAGACCAAGTTATAACAAACTCTCCACCCGCGGTTTGACCAGTTCTGTACCATACAGAGAGATGAGTAAAACGTGCTTTGTCTTCAGCGGGACCTGTAGGGTTTCTTGCACTTGACCTCGCAAAGTAAAGAAAGGGGCCTTCGCCAGACCTGGAGGTGAGGGCCGTTTCGGTGGCTCTGTGTCTCAGAATGCTGGGGGAGCGAGCTGCCTTCTGGACTGGTCAGCTTAGAGTAGTTTTGCAATCCAGCAGGAAATGATTCTGGAATGTTTGGCTCTCCCACGATATAGCGTCTCCGTTTCAGGGGGAGGGTGTTTAAATGACAACATGGTGTGACAACAGTTTTACTATGTAAAGGATGCTTTTTTTTTTTTTTTAAGAGAGGGAAGGGAGGGTGAAAGAGAGAGAGAGAAACATCAATGTGCAGTTGCTGGGGGCCGTGGCCTGCAACCCAGTCATGTGCCCTGACTGGGAATCGAACCTGCGATGCTTTGGTTTGCAGCCCATGCTCAATCCACTGAGCTATGCCAGCCAAGGCTTGTAAAGGATGCTTTTTAAATAAACCTGAGACCCGGCCGCAGTCTCCATCGTGGGAGTCAGCCAGTGACCGGTGGCGGGGTGGGGGAGGGGGGTGGCTACCTCCGCAGGCTCGGTCCTGAGCAACCGAGTGGAAGAAGCAGCTACTCCTGAGGCAGCCTACTTACGGAACATGGCGAGAATTTCCAGATGTCTCTTCCAGGGTACATGTGATGGTTTTTGATAATCTTTTCTAAAAGCTTTTCATTCACTGATTTTTTAGAGAAAGGGAGACATCAACTTGTCGTTCCACTAATTGATGCAGTCACTGGTTAATTCTTGTATGTGCCCTGACCGGGGGTCGAACCCACGACCTTGGTGTATTGGGACCCGGCCAGAGCCATTGACATTCTCACCGGACGTCTGTTTTACGACTCTCTATCATGAACGGGCAGCATTATCCATC
This sequence comes from Tonatia bakeri, assembly GCA_004024845.1. NCBI lineage: Eukaryota > Metazoa > Chordata > Mammalia > Chiroptera > Phyllostomidae > Tonatia > Tonatia bakeri. The sequence continues at coordinate 19,640 of PVIA01012050.1, read as the reverse complement.
CTTAAACACGTTCAGTTAAAGCCTCGGGACATTTGGCTTAACTAGTCAACTGCCTCTACCTTTTGCCCATCTTTTTATTGCAGTTTATTTTTAATTGAGTGTATCAGAGGAAACAGAAGTTACGCAGCAGCCTCATTTACGATGCTACTTTAGTAGTTTTGTATCCCTTCCAAGGCATGGCTAATCACGGGCTTCGTGTCTTTAAACCATTGTCTTTTGTAGTATGCACAATTCAGGATTTCAAAAGACACCCGGGCTGATGTTTTTTCTCAGCAGTTGCAGATGGAATACCGCCACGCTCACAGGGACGAAATGGCAGTACAGAGACCTCCGCATCCAGCCCTGATAACTGGAAGCTGGTCACAGGGGATGGATAGGAAGGGTCACGGTGAAATGCTCATTTGGTTTCCCTTTTTTTTTTTTTGGCGGTGGGGGGCAGGGGAATCCAAGAGCTCACTTGGGTTTTTGGGAAAAACCAAATGAGCTGAGAGGCACATTGCTGTCACCTGCTCATGGAGTATGACATTTGCCAAAGGTTGCTGATTAAAAGACCATCCTGATACACATCCTTATATCCCAAGGCCCGAGCCATCAGAATCAGTCAAGTGATAACAGCAAATAGCGTACTCGACGGTGAACCCCTTTATTTTAACTCCATCACCATTGGCCATGCTGTCTCCAGGGGACACCCAGTCCTCTGGGGGTGCCTCTGCTCCAGTGGCCGCCCGGGTCCTGCTCAGGGCAGTGTCACCTGTCACTTGGGTGTGCACTTGTCCTTCTGCTGGTCCCCTGGTCACTCCATCGGCCTCAGCCGGTGGGGTCCCTCCTCCTCAAATATGGCTCTGTCTGCGTCCCACCACTCAGCACACCTGCCCTTCATCCGATTCTGTCATCTTGGGGGAAACTCCAACTCCTGCAAGGCCCTCAACCACAGCGGCTCAGAAGTCTCTCTGGGCATTGGGGTTATCTAGGGAGACTCCGGGGCCCCAGGCCCACGGTGCTAGAATCTCAGGGGTGGCATGGGAGAATCAGCATTTTCCAGTTTCTCTGCCAAGCCAGCTCGGGGGGGCCACTTGCCCTCCAGGCCGCATTTCTTCCCTGCTTTCACGCTTGTTGGAAATACCAGAGATGCTTTCAGCAACCAGCCCTGAGTGTTTCACTCTCGGTGGTTCTACCCGAAAGAGTGACTCAGCCTCTCTCTGATGGCCTGTCCACCGGCCATTGTTCCAGCGGGAATGGAAGAAGGCGGAGCTTCCAGAAGCGACTCGTGACCCCTATTGTAGAATTTGCCAGGCCTCCTCCACGGTCTGGCACTGAGGTGAACTCAGGTGAACAGGAATAGACGTGAGCACTGTTTGACAGTGTCAGAGTGTGACCCATGACAACGGGAGGGGCAGCGAGAAGACTCAGGATCTGCGGCCTGAATGGGAAGGAGGCGGTGCTGGAGGCGGAGGGTGGGCATATCAGGGAGAGCCCAGGCCGTTCTACATGCACGCGTCTGACTTCGCAGGCCTGTGTGCTCCAGTCGGGGGGACACTCCCCTTCGGGTGCCACTGACCCATTCCAGGACGAGAGCAGCTGGTTCTTCTTAAAAATGGTTCTTCCCATGGATTGTGACGGATTGGATAATCTCAGCATGCGCGGGGGGATGGATGGACGGACAGATGGATGGATGGACAGGGAGATACTTGCTCATATTTTTTAATGTTGTCCTTTAAAAATTCCATAAAGCACCAGAAATTAGTCACTGAAGGTGCGCCCTCCTGATGTTCAGCAAATGGAAATTAGTTTACTGATCTCAGCTTCTTGTCTGAATGAAGTGGACATCGTAACGCTTCTTGGTGCTGTTTCCCAACAATACATCTTTTTTTCTTTTATTTTAAACATTTTTAACCTTTCGAGGTATGACTCACATACAGTAGAATCCCCCTTTTAAAAGTATATTCTAGGAGTTCTGACAAATGAGTGGTCATGGACCCATCACCACCATCGAGACATGGAGCACCTCCTACACCCCAGATCCCACTGTGCCCCCGTCCCAGACCTGAGCAACCACTGGTTGCTCTATGTCCTTCTGGGCATCTTTTCCAGAACATCACGTAGACAGGATCATGCACTACGGATCTGATTCTGGCTCCTTTGAGATTCAGGCCTGTTTTGAGGACTGCTTGTTCATTTTACAGCAAGGCAGTACTCCACTGTATGGATGCTCCGTGATGGGTTTATCCAGTTCTGAGACATCTGAGTGGTCCCCATGGTGGGAGGGCCATGAATCGAGCTGTCATAAACATTTGTGCCTGGGTTTCGTGCAAACATAGACGCCTATTTTCATTCCTCTTGAAGTGGGCTTTCTGGGTCATAAGGCAGAAGGATGTTTAACTTTATAAAAAACTGTCAAACCTGTCCCCAAAGCACCATGTTCCCACCGGCCAGGTCTAGCGGCAGGAGTCCACACACGCACCTACCGCTTGGTATTGCCAGGGTGTGTTTTGTTTTTCGCCATCCTGTTGGGTTTGTACTGATAACTCGTTGCAATTTTAATTTCCAGTTTACAAACAACTTACTAGTTATTAGTAAAGTCACTTTACTAGTGACTTTGAAAATGTTTTCCATGGAATTAATTTGGCATCTGCATATCTGCTTTGGTGAAATATCTGGTCAATTCTTTTAACCATGGTTTAAATTGGGTTGTTTGAGAGTTATTTATAGATTCTGGAGACAAGTTCTTTATGAGACAGATGTTTTGCAAGCAATTTCTCCCAGTCCATGTCTTCTTTTTTCATTCTTTGAACGGTGTTTTTCAAAGAGCAAATTTTTAAAAAGTTTTCATGGATTCTAATTGACCTGGGGTTTTTCTTGATGATTTTTTTTAGTGTTGTATTTAAAAAATCTTTGCATGACTCAGGGACACAAAGATTTCTTTCCCTAGGTTTATTACTAGAAATTTTATAATTTTATGTTTTGCATTTAAGCCTGTGATCCCTTTTGAGCCAAATTTTGTTTGTGATGCAAGGTGTGGATCGAGCTTCATTTTTTTTTCACATGTAGGATGACCCATTGTTCCAGCAGCATTCATTGGAAAAGCCCCTTTGCCCATCCGATTCCCTCTGTGGCTGCGTTGACAGTGAATCAGCCCCACTCGGGGGGTCTGTTTCTGGACTCCATCCCGCCGTCCTGGCCCAGCCTGGCGTCAGCTCCGCCCTTGGTGACCGCGGCATCAGAGTCAGCGTCACAATCAGAACATGTGAATTCTCCAACACTGTCTGCTACAAAACTGTTTTGGTTGTCCTAAATTTCTCACCTTCCGATGTAAACTTTCAAGTGCACTTGTTGATGGATACAAGAAAATGTCGAGATTTGGCAAGGGAGGTGAATCTGGAGACCGACTTGGGGAATTTAACATTTTAACAATATTGAGCCTTCCGATCTGTGAAGACAGTTGATCTCTCCATTTATTTTGGTTTTTTAAAATTCCTTTCATCCTTATTCCCTTGTTTTAGAGTTTTCAGCATTCAGATCTTGCCCAGATGTTAAAATTATCAAAGTTTTCATGTTTTCTTTTTTTGACCATGACATTCAAGGTCAATGTTTAACAACAGCTTTGGGCGGGGCCATCCTACCTGCCAATTTCCATGGTGTAAACACTCCTGCCAAGCCATGGTGGGGTTTCGAGCCACCAGTGGGGCTCACTCTGTGGAGCTGGGAGGAGACACTGGGCACGCACTGCCCATGACAGGGCACTTCCCCTGTGCAGGGACAGAACGGGTGAATAACCCCAAGGGCGTGGGTCATAGTGAAGGTCAGTAAAATAACTAAGGAGTGATACGTTCTGGGCGTTTATTGCTTTTATTTTAATATATTCATTTAATTGTAAGTTTATATGTTTAATTTTAGTATTGGCCATGCTTAACGAACAACACGCAAGGCGGCTGATAATTCAGCCATCTGCTTGCGCGGGTTCATGGCCGCGCCGCCTCCTTTGCTCGCAAGGACAAAATCCTGACCCAGACCAGCCTCAGACAAGCTCGAACAACAGGGAATGGACTGGTAGATATGAAAGAAGGTTCCACTAGGTCTAAGGCAGAAGGTTTGGACTCTCCATTTCTAACAACGCCCACTGTTTTCTCCCTACTAGCAGCCAGACACTGCCCTGAACCACCAGGGGCTGCAATATTCACATTGGCCAGCCCTGGCCACGCCCCTCCCAAGGGGCTAGGGGTGGAGTCAGCACCCTGTTGTCCTGAGCAGGAAGCAGTGGCAGTGTTCTGATTGGTCACTCTCTGTTACTCCCTCCCGGCAGCTGGGGGTGGAGTCAGCACCCAGGACCACAGTGCAGAGCAATATTGTCCCCAGTCCCCGGTCCTTCTGAGTTGTAGTAGGGAAGAGGTGGTGCACAAGGCACCCACGGTGCTGAGGGGTGGTGAGGGGCACCACACGCAGCCTCGGAAGCCCTTAGCTAACTATGGAATCTCATATGCGCATGCGGTTTGAGGCCTTGCAATCTGCGGATATAAACTTCTCAGCGCTCCATGTTTTCAAACATAAGAAGCCACAAACACTCGTCCCCCGCCCCAGTAGCTCCATTGGTTAGAGCACCATACAATTCCCTCGATACTACAAGGTTGTGGTTTGATCCCCCGCCAGGACACATACAAGAATTAAGCAATGAACGCATCAATAAGTGGAACAACAAACTGGTGTTTCTGCCTCCTTTCCTCCCGCCCCCTCCAAAAATCAGTTTTAAAAAAGAAGTCATACACACTTCTTTGAAACAATAAATATAAAGCTTTTCATTAAGGCAGAGTTACTCCCTTCCCCAGTCTCCAAGCCCACCCCTCCGGTGCCGCCCTATTCCCGGCTTTCCCATTGTTAGCAACCGGTGAGGGCCCCTCCCACACCCCTCTCCTAGTTATGGGGTCCTAGACGCACATGCGGGGGGGGGGGGCGGTTGTTTGGGGGGATTGTTTAGGTTTTGCAGAAGTAGACCCAGACTCTACACGTGATTCTGCGACTGCTTTATCTCGCTGTGGGATAAATCCTGGGCTTCCCTACCAGTCAGTAGACGGAGCTCTGCAAGCGCTCGGGTGACTCTGGCTGGCCAGGAGGCTTTTTCATTCATTGCTCCTACCCGAGGCATGGTAGTGCAAAGACCTCTTGACATGTCTAAATTTGGTCAGAGTGTAGGCGGTGGTGCTGGGTGTGCGCGTGCTAAAAATAGCAGCCCGGGTCTGGGGTGAAAGCCGCACCCTCCGGCAGGCAAGGTGGGCCAGTCCCCATGGCAGCGCCTCGGCATCCGTGCCCTTCGCACAGCCCGGTGAGTCCCCTGCACCGGCCTCCGCCCTTCCGCACCACCGCCCGGGCCCCAAGCCTCACTGGCCGCAGTGGTACCCCATCACAGGGGACCAGGGTGCCAGTACAGAAGCGGCCCCAAACCGAGTTACCTTCCCACCTGGGGATCTGGACCATCTCTGGGTACCACACACAGATACTGGCTCACTTTCCGCTCCCTTTTAAAAATCAAATACGTTTAATTTTAAATAAAGCTTCACAGTACAATGTATGGTAAGTGGGAAACCAGTGTCACTTATAAATAAACAGTACCGAGCTAGATCAATAGATATGATACATAACATTCTTGTGGTTATTCACATTTTTAAGCTTTTTCTCTGGACCAGGCACAGATGTGGCACTCGACAATATCACCTCAACCCTTGCCACAGCCCCCTGAGTGAGGGCAGCGTTGCCCCCTCCTGCAGGTGTCCCCATTTTGCAGAGGAGGAAAACGGCACCTTGAAATAGACACGCTAAAACCAGAGACCCTCTCCCTTGTCCTGGTGCCTGTGTGGTGGGGGGGGTGTGGGGTCGGGGGAAGCTCAGATGTGCTGGTCTCTGAATCTGCATTTACTTCTTTCATTCACTCATTCATTTATTTAAGAAGTGTTCTCCAAGCACCTACCCTGCTCCTTGCGCTGGGGAGGGGGTGGAGTGGGATCCCTTCCCCCCCTAAAGGAACTCTGTCTCGAGGTGGAGAAGGGTTCACTGAGGACAGGCCTGTGGGAGGTGTCTCAGAGCTATGATGGGGTGGGGGTGGGGGAAGGGTAGTCAGCAGCCTGGAGGGAATAGGGACGGGGGGAGGGAGATGTGATGCCAGACCAAGATTCTGAACTCCGCCGAAGGACAGACAGGTGAGATGAGGGAAGAGGGGAGGGGACGGCAATTCAGGCACTTTAAGAAGATGGGTTAAAATTAGTTTTGCGTCTTCGTTGGACACCCCTGCCGTTAACACACAGATTTAACTTCGGTTTTCTCACCTGCAGATGGGGATAATGGTACTGGCTCCACACAGGGTCACCCGTGAGGATGAGCTTGTCACAGTTTGTAAAGCCTCCCAGCCACGCCCACCACAGAGTAAATGCTCACGATGTCAATAACAATAATGATGATAATTACTATGGTTTTGGCAAATGACAGTGCTTTTCCATTTGCCATAGCAGTGCATGTGTGCATGAGTGTGTGTTTAATGTATTTGATTTTTAAAGTGAGTTTAGGAGCGGCACGCTCACAGCATGTTTACGTTAGCGTCAATTCGAATTATTGTGTTTGTCCTCATTTGCATCTGTCCCGGAATTTACCGGCACAGGAAAATTATGCTGTAACGCCCACACGCCCCTGCTGTCCTCCGGAGGCTTTCTCTAAAAAGACGCAGAAGTCCAAGGGCATCCTCGCAAACTAGTAGCGATTCATTGACTGGATGGAGGATTTAAGTCCCTTACCAAATGGAAAAGCAACTTAATAACGAGCCCTACTCCTGAGGAGCGCAGCCCACAGCCGGCGGCTTTCTGAAGCTGACTTAGATGGGGAATGATGCGTCTTTCGAGACTGGAATTCCTGTCTGCGCAGCTGTGTGGCTCTGTGGAGACACCGACCACAGTCACCAGCCTCCCCTGGGACAAGCCGTGCATTCTTCTCACCTCTCCCACCTCCAAATGTGCTCAGCACGGTGGCAGTGAGGAAGGTGGGGCCTGGGGGGAATTAAAAACCTGGAATTATTGTTTCATCTGAGGACAATGGAAAGAGTGGGGACCCTTGGCCTGGCCTCGGATTCCAGCGACCACCTCCCCCTTGATCAGGGATGTCCAACTTCCGTATTTTGCCACATATAACGCGCTCCCGTGTGCAGTGTGCACCCAAGTTTTTGTGCACATGACACATGACAGCATTATACCCATTATTATACCCACGGTAAGCCACCATTATACTCATGCAAATGCATATCCTTACTTTTCCCTGAAAAACCTGGGCAAAACAGTGTACATTATACACTGCAAACTATGGCAGTTACCGCCTCTGAGCTTCATGTCTTCATTCAAAAGGGTTCCTGAACCCCTCTGTGCCTCAATTTCTCCCAGTGTAACACAGGCCACCAATTGGACTCTTGAGGTAGTGCAATGGGATAATACAGGGACACTGCCTGGCACCGACCCGGGCACTCGGTGAGTGCTCAGCAGATTCTTTCCATTGTCACCGTCTTTGTCTGTAGACGGGGATGAGCCCTGCGTGGCTGTGGGTGGTTGGGGGGTCACGTGGGGTAACGCTGGGCAGAGCTGGGCAGAAGGCATCTGTGGCACTGAAGGGGTGGGAAAAGCCAAGGTCACAGCCGTCTCAGATGGATGGTGCAAGGGTCAAAGCTGCTGCTTCTCAACACTTTCCTCCACAGGAAGGGAGAAACCGATGACCTGGTCCCTGCCCCCACCCACCACCCCCACGACTGTTCACACACAGACACACACACATGCCCAAATAGAGCCCATGCCTGCAGCCGCACATTAGTAGCATAAATCAACACATTTGTCTTCTCACAGTTCCGGTGGCCAGGTGTCTAAAATGATCTCCATGAGTCACACTTCAGGTGTCGGGGGAGCGGTGTTCCTGCTGGAGGTGCTAGGGAAGAATCTGTCTTCTTGCCATTTCTGGAGTCTGGAGGCACCTGCCTTCCTTGGCTTGTGGCCTCTTCTCCAGCCTTCAAAGTCAAGAAAGGCCAGTTTTGGTCCTGGCCAGGTATCTCAGCTGGCTACAGCATCGTCCCCAGACCCCACGGTTGTGGGTCCGATCTGCACTCAGGGCACATCAAGAAGCAACCAATGAATGCCTAAGTGGAGGAACAAATTGGTGCTTCTCCTTGCTCTCCCCCTCTTCCTCCCTCTCGCTAAAATCAATAAATAAATTTACAACACACACACACAGAAAGACCAATGCTATCTTTCTGCCCTTGTGCTGACTCTTTGCCTTGCTCGTCCACATTTAAAGAACCCCTGGGTACCCCAGGATGCTCTCCCTGCCTGCAAATCCAAGGATGAGCAACCGTAATTACACCTGCAGTCTGAATTCCCCTCGCCAGGGGACAGAAGACAAGTTACCGGGGTTACTGTGGGGACCCCTTGGAGGGGTCACTGTTCGGCTACCACCCAGAGTAAACCACTTCACTTCTCTGCGTCTGTTCCCTCATCTCTAAAACGAGGGTTAATCTCTAACCCCCACGGGTGCTGCAGTGAGGGAAAATATATCGGACATGAAGCCGAGACCTCTGACTGGCCACCCATGGGCTCCCTCCAGCCACCGGGCACGATCGGCCCTCCCTCACCTCACCCCACCTTCTTTAATCTGCGCTGGTCGCTGATGTTTTGAAACCAGTGATGTCACATTAAAACCCAGAGTTCCTGTTTCTCTGGATTTACAGACGATCTCAGGCACTGGCCTGCCTCCCAGGAGGGCAACGACCAAGCTCAAGGGACTGTTCCTCACAGTCAGCACGATCCCCGATCGCCTCTCTCCCGTCCGCTTCTTTGAGTCACGCGGCCTGCCTGGCCCCAGAGAGAGCTCCGTTTGCGATGTGGGCTAACAGACATCCAGGATGCAGAAGATGCTTAATAAAGGACAGGCGATATTATTCCGATTCGCAAAGATCCGTCCAAGCAGTGGCCCTCAAGGTGGCCTGTGCATTAGAATTCTGTGGGGAGATTTAAACGTTCCTAGTGTCCACGCTGCACCCAGACCAGCTACACCAGAGCCTCTGGGGAGGGGCCTGGCTCAGGGCTGCTCGCCCCCCTGAAGCATCACTCTGGGGATGGAGGGGAGACCCCCACCCTGGCTCATTTGTTAAAGAAAATGGAGCGTGAGGTCAGCCCAGGAACGTGAGTCCCTGTCACCGGCTCCACCCCACCTGCAAAGACTCCAAGGTCAGAAGAGTGAAGGGACACCCACTGCAAACCCCCACTTGGCACCTGGTCAGCTGGGAGTGCCCTGGAGAGGTGGGGAGGACTGGGGACGAGGGGGAAGGAGAGAAATGAGGAAGACAGGAAGAAAGGAAGGAGGGAGGGAGAGAGAAGGAGAGGAAAGTGAGAGGACACAGGAGGAAAGAGAAAAGAGGGAAGAAGGAGGGAGAGTCTGCAGGGTCTCTCTCCACACGCCCAGGCAGTGCAGGCTCCTGCCCTCCCCTCGAAGGGGGTCCCCATGTTAGGCCCTCGCAGGCTCCCAGGGGCTGCAGCCTCCCCTTCCAGAGCAGGTGGCAGGAACGCCGCCGGGAGGGGCCTGGGCAGGCAGAGCAGCTCCTTTGCATAGGCAAAGAGGCTCCCCACCCAGAGGAGAGGCCAGGCTAGGCTCCAGTGGGAGTGGGGGCTCATGAATCTTCAGCCCCCACCCCTCCCCCGGAGGTCACCCCCCCATCTGTTTGTCGTCAAGCTGAGCCTGGTCCTGCACAGACTGCTTGACCTTGAAGCCAGGCCTGCCAAAAGCAGTCAGGCAATTTTGTTTCCAAGAAGCTAACCCGAGGAGGCAAAGGAAGAAGGAGGGAAGGGAGGAAGGAAAAGCAGAGGAATGCCAGAGGTGCAGGATGGTATTGTTCTTCCCGATGCAAAATAATATTAAAATAGCCTAAATAGCAAGCAGGGGGGCAGGGTGCCAAGCTAGGGATGTGACCTGGAGGACAAGTTCACCCAGCCGTGCCCTCAACCCTCCAGGGGAATCTCCCGCCTGGGAGGGAGGTTGCCGTCCCCATTTCCCAGATGGGAGCAGTGAGGTTCATGGGTGGGAGAAAGCGGCCTGAGAACCCAGAAACCAAGGCCTCTGCACCAAGACCCAGTCACCTGTGCTGAGAACCCCCAGAAACTGCCGGTGCCCGTGTGGCCACCTCAGGACAGCACCGGCTGCCAACTGGCACCTGCGTGGACGAGACTGGGTGCTCTCCCTGGTTCTTTAAGGCCACTCAGCAGCCACTGCTGGGCTCAGGGCCTGAGGCGGGAGGGGTGGGACAGGAAGGGAATGCACAGAATGGGATGCAGCCCAGCCTTTGTGGCTGGTCACAGGCCGCCCCACCTTCATAAACATGCCCCTATATTTGCTTTGAACTTTTTTTTAATGGAGAGACTGTGTTCATTGGAAGGGAGAGATATTGAAACAGAAGACTTTTCAGCTGGGATAGGGTAGGATTTCTAAGGGGACTTCAGCTGTGAATTCATTTTACACGTGAGATATTCCTGCTGAACCCCCCCAGCAAATACCCTGCCCCCACGAAGGGACACAAGCTCCGAAGGCTTCTGGGCCTGGCAGGCAACAGGAATGGGTGAGCAGTCACGGGAACATTCCCCATTATTCTTACTGAGTGGCCGCTAATCGACAATTGGTTTCTAGAAAGCCCCCCATTTGCTGGAGAAGGCCACCCTGCGGCTGGATCAGCTGTGGGCCTCCGCCTCCCCCTGGGTGAGCCTCTCTGGGCTCCCTCTCATCCCTCCTCGGAACAGCGTGTCTCCCCTGAGGGTTTCCAGGGCCCGAAATAGCGGGAGGCAGGCTATTTTTACGGGACCGATAGCCAAGGTCCGGGGAGCCCGGCCAGGTCAGTGCCGGGCTGCAGCCTCCCGTCATCCAGCCCTGGGCTGTGGGATGGGGCTGCCGTGGGACCGGGCTGCTGAAGACTTTCAAGAAGCCCAGGAATGCTCCTAGTGGCGACTGTCTGACTGTCCAGGGAGAGTCCTGGAAGCCCCGGGGATGGAAATAGGACACACACAGGGGCAGGTGGGAGCCCAGGGGCAGGCGTCTGCCAGAAAGAATGCAGGTCCCTGCTCCATCGGCTCCTCCGTCCATCAGTCTGTCCATCTGTGCCTCTCCCAGAGCCTCAGGGCCCATTTCCCTGACATTTGAATGAGGTTGCCGGAGTCCTCAGTCAAAATGCACGCAAATCCAAGATCTGGGCCCCAAGTTAGCCCCTGCAGGACATTGTCCTAGGAAAGAGGGGAGGGAGCCGCTGTTCTTTCAGTCCCCAAATGTGCACTAAGGACCTACTATGTGCAGGCTGGGTTCCTGGAGTGAGCAGAAGTCTGGGACAGCTGGCACTTCTGAGCCTGACTGCGCCCAGGATGCCCCGAGGGTCTTGGTGACATGCCCGAGATGCCACCGCTGTACGGAGTGTGCGTACCCCGCGCCTGGCGGCCACCTGCGCTCAGTCACTGGGCAGTGCCCTTGAGGTGCTGGTGGTCCAGAATGGAAACAAAAAGGACACACAGGCTTTTATTGTACTAAATTCTTCTTCCTTTCCTGCATGCTGGAATGTTTACATAATAAGATTCAGTGGGATGGCAAGCGGCGGACTCACAGAGCCCTCCGATTTGAACATTCAGATCCGTAAACTCCGGCCCGCCGCCCGCCATCTGTCTGGGTAAATAAAGCTCACTGGTACCAGGATTATGGGGCCCTCCGTCTACCCCTGAGAATGCAGCCGGCGACGCTCACACCACCATCTGGCGGGGATATTGCAGGATTTAAATGATATAGCATACACTGAAGTTTTTTGGAGGGCTGGAAAATACCAGTTATTGTCAACTGGATAGCCAAGTCAAGTTCACCTTCACAGTGTGGAGGCTGAAAGATCCAGGGAAACCTGAGAGGGACTGAGCGGGTCATCATGGGGGACTCCGGAAGTGGGTCTAGAAAAACAAGGACGGGCTGAGAAAATCCTGGAAGACACCTACCTGGGCACAAGGTCCCTTGGGAGGAAGGCCTGGAGGAAGGGAGGCCCCGGGCAGGTGGGACCCGCCCGGCCTCGTGCAGAGTGGCAGCCGGAGCTCAGCAATCCTGGCTGGAGCATTTGGGGTGCTGGGTGTGGGCAGTGGGTTCCCATTCTTGCTGCGACCAGGCAGTCCCAGCCTGGCACAGACAGAAGTGGAGAGCAGTCACCATGCCAGCAGCAACCATCCCACACCCAGACCCCAGCACGCAGGGAGGGAGATGCCCCCCGGGGTGGCCTGGATGCAGGAAACAAAATTGGAATTATGAAGCAGGCCACTTGGCGGTTGGTGTCAGGGAGATGAGCAGCCAGCCGTGGGCAACCTCAGACACTTCAGCTGCTGCCCTCGGAGACACCACACAGACTCCTGTGGGCAGCGGGATGGAGGCATCACCCCAGTCTGGGTGGTAGGCCCCACAGCTCCCCTGGGGTGCTCCCAGGAAGCTTCTCTTGTGACTTAACAAGTCGCTCAGGGCTGACACAGCTTTGGGCCCTGAGCCATGGTCGTATGACGTCAGTGTGACCTCCTTAACCCATGCTGGCAGTACCATTATTACCCCTGTTCTGCAGCGTGGTCTCATCTGCACATTGGCCAAAGGCTAGTTCACGGTGGACAGGGACCCATGCCCCACTCAGTCCCATTCCAGAACAAATGGCATCTCCCCCAAGGATTCACTTTTACCCAAATGCCCCTCAACAGATGCTAAATATTCTCCTGTTCCTTCCGGTTTCTCCTGCTGGCCTTGGGGGCGTCCCCAGGACATAGGGTCTTGGGACCAGAAGAAATAGCTTCTCCAGCCCCACGCTCCTGAGCTTTCCGCCCTCCATCCACCTGAACCGCTGTCTTTCCAAAGAGCCTGTGGGGGAGGGGCCACCTCCAGGAAGTCAGGCTGCTGGGGGTTCGGTGTTATGAGAAGGCCTGATTTCAGCCAGGAAATTGGCCAAGCCAGATTGCAGGACGCCAGAGAGGGTTTCTCAAACATCATGTAGCAAGGGAGGAGAGAGAGTATGGTGCCCTCCAGGGAGGGGCCCCAGTGGCAGGGAGAAAGTGACCACAAGGACCAGTCGGTCTTCGTGCCCAGCGTGGGGGGTGTGCACAGAACCCGACCAGACTGCCCGAGGCTGAGAGGGGATGTGAATTTTGGCTGAACCACAAGGTGGAATAATTATTACAATCACAACATTGTGTGGTGTCCGTGTCAGTTTCCCATGTCTGCTGTCACAAAACACCACAAACTCGGTGGCTTAAAAGAACAGAAATTCATTCTCTCACTGTTCTGGAGACCAGAAGCCCAAGGTCATCTTGCCCGCAGGGCTGTGCTCCCTCTGAAGCCTTGGGCCGGTTCCTACCTCTTTGAGCTTCTGGGGGCCACAGGCACCCCGAGCTGTGGGAGGGTCCCTCCAGCCTCTGCCTCGGTCTCCATATGGCCTTTCTTCTGTGTCGTGTGCCCCCTCCCCTTCCCTTCTGGCCTAAGGACACTGGTCACCAGATTTGGGGCCCGCCCTCATCCACGATGATTTCATTTGCGATCCTCCACGTAATTCCATCTGCAAAGACCCTTTTCCCAAATAAGGGCACATCACAGCTTCCAGGTGGACAGTGAACGGGGCCCCATCACTCAGCCCACTGCATCCAGAGGCTGGGAAGGCCAGGGAGGCCTTCGGGAGCACCCCCTCCTGCTGTTCTGGAGGTGGAAATGGGAGTTTCCAACCGGATGGAAACAGTGAGTCGGCTGTGAGGCTGTACTTCTCCGGCCATAGCTCCCTGGGATTTCATTCACCACCAAGTCAGGGGAGGCAGCGGGCGGGGGGGGGGGGGGGGGGGGGGGGGGGGGGGGGGGGGGGGGTTTATAGGGGAGGGGAGGGGTTCCACAACCAACACGCATTCTGCTGGGCTGTGTGCAGGTGGTCCCCCACAGGTGGTCCTCTCCAGGCGTCTGCTTTTTTGGGGAGAGACTCCCAGTCCTGCTGGGCTGGAAAGAGATGCAGAGGAATGGGGCTTTAACCACAGGAATGGTGGCGGCCTAGACCTGGGCCCGCGTGTTGTCGGGGCCCCCAGGAGACAGGCCGCTGCCCTTGAACTTCTCCCACTCCAGCCCAAAGGACAACCACCTTCCTTAGAAACATGAGCAGGGTTACCACCCAACGGAGACCCTGGGAAGCACTGGGGTCCCGAATGAGGTCAGACTCGGCCTCTTCCGTGTCTGTGTGCACTGTCCTGCAGTCAGTGTGGGGCTAGTCATGGTCTCAATGACTGTTTAGTAGGAAAAGGGAATAGCTTGTAAAAATGCAAATATTACAGGTAGAGTTCAACGTCCTGTCGACCATTCCCGCTCTGGTCCCCATGGCACCCTCCAGAATTAACCTCGGAGGTCTCTTTGGAGCACAGCCCTCCACGGCCCTGAGAGGCAGGCATACGCACCTCCACACTTCGGATCAACGTGTATAAATCCCTCAGGAAGTACATCTGGCGTTATTATCTTTCCAGAACGGCTTTTAAGTAAAAATAATGTGATGTGGCAATCACGTAGCCCCAGATCAGTCAAAAAGAGTGAGTCCCCTCCGTGGTCTTTCTCCAAAACCCCAGAACACTGATTTAACCATGAGAAAAGCATCAGGTAGACCCAGACAGGAGGCTGTTTCAGCCAACACCTGAGCTGTGCTTCCCAAAATGGCCCAGATCCCCAAAGCAAGGAGTCACTGGCCAGGGGAGGAAGGAGCTGGGAGGACTCAAGACCATATGCACAGGATAGGGTCCCGGAGCAGGCAGAGGATGGCAGGGCAGCTGCAGAACTCCAAGTTCTGGAATGCAGCAGGTACCCATGTCTTAGCGCAGGCTCCCTGGATTGGCCAGATGTTCCCCGGTCATGAGGCCCGGTAACATTACATTCCCACTGAGCGCGGTATCTCCGGAACCCTCTGTGCCGCCTTGGCTACTTTTTATCCTAGTCCGAGGACACTGCTCGCCAGGCAGGAGGAGTCCCTGGGGGCCGACAGGCAGCAGTGCGCACAGCAGAACCTGAGGTTTCCTCCCCGACATTCTGCTGCAAACCCATGCCAAGCAGCAACGCTGCGATGTGTTTTTGTTGTTGTTGTTGTTTTGTTTTGTTTTGCTTCTTATAAGAAAATTCCAATGTCAGATGAGCCCTCCTTGTGCACAAGTGCTAAATCAGGGGAGGGGGGTCAGGGGAGGGACTATCTCTGGAACGATCCACACTTGGTTATACTTCAAACAGCAGAAAACCCGAGTGGTCCCAGCTCCTGCCAGCCACCAGGTCCTCGGCCTCCTCCCGCCGCCCCGTGGAGCAGGGCCTTCGCTGGCCCCCGTGTGGGGAGAAGGAGCCCTGAGCCGCTGCCAGCAGTGACAGGGCTGGGATTTGCATCTAGGCCCCCAGTGACATCACTCATGCCCAGCTCCACCACACGGTAATACCCGCTGGGCTTCTCTGCGGTTAGGGCTCATGCCCTCCTCGTGCTCTCTCTCTCTCTCTCTCTCACTCTCTCTCTCCCCCCCCCTACTCCCCTCCTTTTCCTCTCTCCAGGATCCCAGACCTGCGGGGTGGGAGTGTGTACCCTCAGGAGCTCCTGGGCACCAGTGGGCGAGTGCAGCCTGAGAAGTCTGCTTAAATGGCCTCCCCTGGAAGGGACTCCAACCGGAGGTCCCCGGGGCCAAGACAGAAACTCAAGGAAGTGCTGTGAGTGACTGCGTTCAAGGACGTTTGGGTCTCACGCTTCAGCCAGGCACTTAATGGGCATCCTCCTCTCTGTAGACCAGGAGGAAGTGCCTTTAAAAAGCTCCCTAGAACCAGCCCCGGAAGCCTGGAATGGCTGGCCCCTCAAACATCCCCAGGGAGGCCACTCTGCCAGCCCAGGCGAGGCGAGGAGGGGATGAGTGCAGAGGCTCAGGCTGGCTCCTGGTACTAACCTCACGTGCCCGGACTGAGGGGTCCTGCAGGTCACTGAACCCCAATCCAGTGAGGCAGCCACAGACCCTAAGTGCTCTGGAGATTTATGCTGTCCCCAGCACAAAGCAGGCACTGGGGAAGGGAGACCGCAAAGGGGTAGGAGGTGTGGCCATAGGACCCTCTGACCTCCGACCTCCAACCTCCACAGGGGTAACCTGTGCCTTTGTGGGCGGAGAAGCTCCTGGCAAAGATCTGGGCTCTGCAGCCTGGATTTAGCCACCCACAGCCCATGAGGCCTCGGCCTGCGGCTGCCCCTGTCTCCCAGCCTCGACGTCCCAGTTTGTAAAGTAGAGCTCACCGCCCTTTCATCCCACAGCGGTGCCCTGGGGACGAAATGACATGCTACATTGAGAGGCATCAGCCGGGCTCCTGGCTCAGGCTCCATGAGAAAATTGAGGGAGAAGCTGGAGGGTCAGAAATGGGGTGTGGCAGAGCCCCAAGACAGGCTCGTAAGCAGCTGTGGGGGGGCCCTGAACTGGAATGACTGACTGGCCCCCAGCGAGGCCACGTCTGGGGGCCATGTCTGGGGGCTGCGTCTGGGGGCCGTGTCTGGGGGCCGTGTCAGAGGCACCACTTAGAGAAAGCAGACGTTCCGAATGTTTGAGGGACCCAGTGCCCTTCCCACAGCAGGGAGCCTCAGGCCGGGACCGTCTCCATCAACCAAGGGTGGGCCCAGGCAGAACTGAAAATTCAGGCCCTTGTTCAAACAGTATTGAGAGTCTCAGGACAGCGGCAGCAGACCTTCAAGCCGAGCACGGGCCCTTCGGAGTTCTCGGCCGTGGGTGGCTGTCCAGGTGACAAACCCAGGAAGCCGGCCTTGCTCAGGAGCCCCTGTGCCTTCAGAGAGTGAAATCAGAGACCACTGTACACAGAAGCCCAAGCAGCCGCCGCCCCACCCCCCATCCCCCAGCTTCCCCAATGACTCCGGCTGGGCGCAGTGCAGACGGATCTGGAGGTCAGAGTGACCCACACCATTATCAAGGGGGGCAGAGGGAGGAGGGGAGGGGGCTCTGGGAACAAAGTGTCACCACGCCGCTGTAGGAGATAAGCCAATCCGTGGCCGACAGCCAATAAGCTTCCAGCATTTGCCACGGTGCCTGAAATGGCGCCTCCTCGGTTCCTGTCACCCTGGAAGAAATTCAGCTCACACACAGGGGACAGGGGAGCCCATGGTGGGGGGACCCCTCCGAACCCCAACATGGGTGATTCCGAAGAGGCAGCAGACACAGAGAGGGCAAGTAGCAGGAGAGCAGGGAGTGCAGGGCAAGGGATTAACTCCTCCCCTCACGGAGGTGGCGGCAGTCCGAGACCACGCCCCGTTCTCAGGAGGTCCAGACTCCGCCGTCATGGATGGACAGCGCCCCCCACCACGCACGCCCCACGCCGTGCAAAAGTTCTCCTACCAGGCATGGTGACCAACCCCAGGGCCCAGCCACATGCCCACCATGAGCGCCGTCCCACGTGGGGTCAACGTGCCTGACAACGGCTCTGCGGCCAGGCCACTGCCCACGTCTGCACCTGCAGAGGAGGAGCCTGGGGGTCAGAGAGGAACCACTTCCCTGGGGCCGCACGGCTGATCAATGGCGGAAGCAGGTTGGAGTTGCGTTCAGGTGCTTCCATCTTCGGAAGGAGGCTGCGCAGCCCTTCCACCTGCCGCAGCGCTCACGCCGCAGGTTTGGTGAACGACTCCCAAGCACCCGGTCAGACCTGGGACTCCATGAGAGGGGCCTTGGCCGGCCTGGTGACGGCGGTGCCCCTGGGCCACAGCCTGGCACACCACTGCGGCGGCTCAGGAGTGCTGCCTCACTGCAGCTCTTGTGGGGAGCAGATAAGAACGTGGTTTGCAGGGTTCCGGTTCCTCGTGAGCAGCCAAAACACTCCCATGACCTCTGTGGCTGGACCGTGACCTCCCCTCTCACGGCGCCTGCCGAGAGACTCCGCGGGCCTCCCACACAGGCGCGCAGGAGTTCAGGCCCGCAGTCCCAGCGCCGGCGCTGCCCCCACAGGGCAGGCAGCCCTGGGCTCGTTAACTGACCTCTCCCCGCCTTGGTCTTCTTGTCTACAAAATGGGTGCGGCGGGAACTGACCGGGGCCCCACAGCTGAGGATTAAACAAACTCACACGGTCTAGGCTGAGAATAGTCCAGCCAGAGCTCAGCAAGTATTCGCTGCGATTATCACAGAGAAGCGGGGGTCTTCCATCAGCCCCTCCGTGCCAGCAGTGGGGCGCGGCCAAGCCCGAGCAGGTGGCAGGACAGACCAGTCCCTGGATGATGTCATAGGACGTGGGCCCAGGGGCTAGGTGTCCAGGGGGCTGATTTGCCAGGGCGATGCCTCATCTCTGTCGGGGTTGCCTGGGAGGAGCCAGTGCCCCCACTTTCCTGCCCTGAGCAGACCCTGAGTCTCTCCACCCCCACGGCCTGCTCCACGGAGGAGGAAACAGAAGGGCACTGCATCCCCCCAGGGGGCCCCAGCTAAGCGGTGGGGACATGCACCCTTTGGGGAAGGCCAAGAGGTTAGTGCCAGGAGGGGATGGACTGACCTTGGAGAAACCCAGCCACGTGCCAGGCCCATCTCTGGGCACGTGTCCCAGCAGGGCCACCCCTTCTAGGGTCAAGGCCGTGGCAAAGGGGCCAGGACCTCGCACACGGACAGAGAGAGGGGCCATGAGCATTTCCACAAATGGTGAAGTTCACCAGCCACCGTCCCTCTCGGGCCTCCACCCCCTGGCCCCTCCATGCCACCCCCCCCCCGCCCCTCTTCCTTCAAGAGAACTAGGCCCCAGAGCACAGAGGGGAAGTGTCTTGGAAGGGGTGTCGCCAGCGCGTTGCCCCAGACAGCCCACGTGGCCTCTCTCACCCCAGCTGCTAGGCCCGGCACCCAGCGTTTTGTCACCTGCCCCTGGTGGCTGAGCCGCCCAGGGCTCAGGAGGGAAAAATGCCCAAGTCAGGTGCCAGGAAACTGACCTCGGCCAAGTGCAACTTAGGATCTGGCCACCCTCAAGCAAATCCCAAGCCAGGGACACGGGGACACACTCCTCCTGGGAACCTCCTCTCTCCCTGCCCCCTCCCCTGACCCAGCCCTCCCTGCCTCTCTCTGCAGCCAGTGTGTCACCCAGGAGAGACAGCTGCCACCCTCAATGGGGCAGGGCTTAGCTACAAGGGCAGCTCACGTCCACCAGCAGCCAGATGTTGGCTGGTCACAAATCAGCCCTGCGGCCATGAGGGCAGCGGCCCGATGCAGGCCGGCGTACGGACCGCAGGAAACCTGAGAGCCAGGTGGCGCAGCATGAAGCAATGAGGCCTGATGGGGAAGCAGGCCCACGGTCACCAGCGGCTGTGGGACCTGAGTTAAGAGAAATTAGCAGCCCAGTGGTCTGCGTCCCTCTGGGTTACATAACTCTCTCTGTGACCCTGCCTGCCAGAGGGAGGCTTGCACCTTAGCCCAACCTTGGAGTCAATGGGAGGAACCTTAAAGTGCAGATGTCCAGGTCCACTCCAGGGACTCTGAGGAGGTTAAAAGTCCTTTGAATGACTCCAAGTTCAGCCAAGGTTGAGAACCCAGGCTGCAGGCAGCAAAACCACGGCCCCTGGGCCCAAAGGATGGACCCACCCACCACAG
>PVIA01012049.1:0-40297 GCA_004024845.1 Tonatia bakeri | reverse complement strand
TGTGCAGAGAAACAATGAGAACAAAGACTAAACATCACAAATAAATTCACAAGGATTATCCAATGCTGAGGAACAGGCAGAAGATGCATAGGATGTCACAAAAGACCAGAAAGGAAAGGAGAGACACAGGAATGGCATTACTGAGGTCAGGTAGGAGAGTTGTAGGATAACATCATCGGTGTCAAGCTATAAGTGATAAAAACAATTTAAGAGGGACAAATACTGTAAAGAGAAAATGAAGAAGCCTTCTGTACCCCACCCCCACAATTTCAGGGCAGATGCTAGTGGTAGCTGAGTGGGGTGAGGGGTTTGGAGATAAGAGCCAGAGTGATTTGAAGGGTGAAGGACATGTGGCGAAACAGAGACAGAGGGTTCAAATGCTCTTGGATTTTCAGGAAGCGTGTGTTTTAAACCATGAATCTGAGCCCCAACAACACTACCAAGACCGGGTGAAACAATAGAAATTGAGTGGAGAGGAAAAGATCACACAGAAGCAGAGGGCTACAGGGCAAGCTCCGCGGGCCCAGATGCCATGTTATTACAGGCTCTTTTCTGGGCCAGCCTTGTGGGCATGTGACCTGTGTGCTCACACAGGGCCACCTGCTTAGAAGGGCCCCACATTCTGTTTAAAGTTCTGCTCTCGTTATCTTGATATTCTTAATCATTTTTTAACAAGACACCCACATTTTAATGCTGCACAGGAACCCACAAATATTGGCTCAAGTAGAACTGCCTGGTATGCAAGGCAGACCAGCTGCTAACCTCTGAATCAATGGGTCAAAACTGAGCTCTTTAAGATGATCCCAACCCCATTTTACTGTAATTCTGACATGTATTGATCAATAGCTACATGCCAAACATTGTTCTATGTGCTTCATGCCTGTTAATTCATTGACTTGTTACAATTTCATTAGTGGGTATTCATATCCCTGTTTTTAGAATGAGCAAATAGAGACAGAGCATGGTGAAACAACTTTTACATGGTCACACAACCAGTAAGAGGTACCATGGAGGCTCACACCCAGACAGTCCAATCCCAGAGTCTGTGCACTTGACCACACTATTCAGTCTTCCTTATTTCCCAGGTTCATGATTGTGGAGGTTTTTCTTACACTTGTTTTCGTTTCTCTAATACGGAGTCTGCCACCTGAAATCTGCTCTGCATACAGCTGCCCAGCCCTGCGGAGGGAAAAACCCTCCTCCACATGAACCCTCAGAGACATCCTGTGTGTGGGTTTCGGGGATCCATAACCCACTAAAATGTCATGAATCAATGCAGACATCTCTCCCATGTGGGAAATGATAAGATCTTTGAGACTGGGACGTGGAACAGGCTATGGTCCCCATCCTATGATCTCTGTCCTTCCTCTTCTCTCTCTCCCTCACTCACACATTTGGGTGTTACCAAACTTTTCATTCCTTTCCAGGAAGGTTGAGATTTGGATCTAGCCCATTTCCTACACAGGCGTCAGGCTGAACATTTGGTCACTGTTAACAGCTGCTTCTGTCTCCCAACTCCCCCATTTTCTCAGAGGATTAAAGTCAGGGCGAACACATCCATATGTGGACTATAAATTAGTCAAACTTTGAGAAGCAGAGAGTAGAATAATGGTTAAGGGCTGGGGACAAGGGAGGAAGAACGGGAATATTGGTCAAGGGTTACAAAGCCTCAATTAAGCAAGATGAATGCTTTCTGGAGATCTAACGCTCAGCGTGGTAACTACAGAAAGCAACACTGTGCTGTACTTCTGAAATTCGCTAAGAGAGGGGATCCTAAGTGTCTTCTCTCTCTCTCTCTCTCTCTCTCTCCCCCTCTCACACACACACACACACAGAAACAAGGTAACTGTGAGGTAATAGACATGTTCATTAGCTTGATTGTGCTGATTATTTCACAGTGTATACATGTTGCAAATCATCTAGTTATGCATCTTCAATATATTACAGTTAAAAAAGAGAGGCAGTTTGGTAAAATGCATGAAATATTAAAAAGCATGCACAAAAATAAATAAGGGAGATGGATCACCAACAATAAGATTTGCCAAATCAGGTAGGCTAAGATAGAGTCCTTGAGCATTTCTATTAAAAACAAAAAACAAAGATATCAAAAAATCTGCAGATATAAGGAAATGGAGGTGGCAGAGTGAACTTTAAATTTTTTAGCACTGGACGCTTTTGAGGACATGAATCTTTGGGAAAACCCAAATATGTATTGACCAATAATTACATGCAAGACATTGTCCTGTGTACTTTATACCTGTTAATGAATTTGTTACAATTCCTTGATTGGGTATCATTATCCCTGTTTTTAAAATGAACAAATAGAGGCAGAGTGCAGTTATACATATATAGTATTTTAGTAATGTACATTTATTATTTCAAAGTAAGGATTATAGCCTTTGCTCCTTAAAAAGTCAGTTTCTGGGGCCATAAGACAATTTCTAGAAACATACGAATTTTCAGTTTTTTAGGGTAGTTCATGGGTGGCAATTTAAGATGCATTTCAGCCTCAGCTCCATGAAAATTTGTGAAAGTATTCTTTGAAGTTTTGAAGCGACACCTCAATTTTCAAAAGACGGACTGAGACTACCACAGCAGATCTCCAGTCGGAGCTGATGGGAGGAGAATGACAATGGCCTCATGCCTGTGGCTGGGAAGGCAGAGAACCAAGTGAGCTGGGCCTGCCGAAGTGCCAGGTAAACAAAGCCATGAGTATTAAGGTGCAGGCTCCAGTGATGAGTAGGAAGCACAGGATAATAAGCACAGCGGGGTGGCCCTCAAGGTACTTGAGACTCCGACTGAGTTTATTATCCAGTATCAGTATGGAAATATATGCCTGACTACATTTATGGTGCCATTTAGAACTTTAAAATAGGCTCTTACACTCAGAAAGAGGTTACTAAATTACTCACCCTGTAAGGTTTGCCTTGATTAGCATAATTCCACCCGTTCCAGGCCTTATCAAGAATACGTTTCCATTGTGGGCACGTGTTCTGAAGAGACATTCTGGGGTACATTTCCATGGTATCATGTCAGTTCTGAGATACCCACCTTCCACCGTCCTTAATGGGAAACTTTGGGATAAGAGCCCCTTGGACCATTTGCAAAGTAAACTTTTCAAGGTTCACACATGCACCTGTTGACGACAATAAACGATGATCTGTCTGTTCTCCCACTGGGTTTCCACCAAATACTTTTTTAAAAATTACCTTTGATTTCAACTCTTTGCTCTTCAGAGGGAGAGGGCAAGAATATTAAAGGCTAGGATATAAAGCCAGATCCTTTGTGCAGAACTCAGGATTCTGCCATTAACAGTCAAAAGGAGAGTATGAGAACTAAACGTGTCCATAACTAGAAGTGGGGTCATCATGAGGACAAAGGAGGCCGCTGTGGTGGTCCCATCTCTTCACAGTTGGTGGATTGATGGACAGGAGCCTCTTCCTGCGAGCCTTGGGGATGACTGCTTTCCTTTCTCTGGGTTGAAGTTCCTGAGCCCACACTAGGTGGCAGCATGGAAAAGGGTCATGTGGGCAGAGCTGAGGCCCCAGCAGCTTGAGCCCACAGGGCTCAGTCCCAGAACATAGATCTCACACACACACACACACACACACACACACACACAACTTCTAAAGGGTCAAAGCTTCTTAAGTGTCATCTGTGACTCCACCTGGCAACCTGGGTGTCAGTGCAGGCAAATGCCTCCTCGGACTGCAGTCACCTGTGCCTCGGTGCTGTGGGTGTCTTTAAACACCATGAAAGGAATTTTACTTCCTGCAGCCTCTGGCCCTATGTCATCCCCTGGATACCTGTGGTTCCCCAGGGTGAGCAAGGTCTGTAGTTGCTTTATGTTCACTGTGTGGACGCCGACAAGGAAGGTCCTTTTAGTTCAGTTCCTGCAATCGACACACAGGCTGTGTCTGAATCCAAAGCCTCCTTTTGCAGCACTGAATATTTCATTTGAAAATGCCTTGCGGTCACACCCTGGTTCAACATTCCTGGCTCAAGAGGAAGGTCAACCTTCAGTGGGACCTATGCCCAGATCAGGAGTTTCCACTACAATGTCAAGGGTATAGGGAGGCATAGCTAGTCACAGCACTGAGAGGTGCACAGGGGATGAGATTTCATCAGTCGGCCGATCTCACTGGACAGGGGAGGAAATGAGGCCCAGACACCCGGACTTGCCCAAGGCCACACAGCTTGTTAGAAGCTACACCATGACTGGAACTGGCCTCTGGACACCCAGTCCAGGGCCTCTTTCATTGCTCCCCGTGTGATTTACGGAGAGTCATAAATATACAGCAGATGAAACCTCAGAGCCCTCCAAGCCTGCTCCTCTCCCCCCGGCACCGATGCCCACCCCACCCCCTGGCAACTCTGTACACCTTGGTCCAACTAAGCCAGGACAATCCCATCCCTCTGCCCTTAGGGTCCCCCTTCTCCAAGGACAGGAAGGGGGAGGGGCACAGAGAAGCCAGAGAATCAATATTCATTGGGCAACTGGATGACAGATACCGAAAGACTGAAATACTGCAGCCCTTTCCTTGGCATTTCCTCTTGACCAGAAGAAGGAAATACCAGAAATCTCATAAGCAAGCCCGTTTGGGCAATTTTTTTATACTCAGCATTCATATATTTCACATTTTTCTCCAAACCTTTGAGTACTAATTCAAACCGTTCAGCCTCCAGGCCCCCTAGGGGTTTACCTATCACTAAATATTGTTGATTTGCAAAACACACAGATTCTTTTCATAGAACAGGCTCTGCTTTCTTCAGACACCGTGCCTTTTCCCAATTAGGCTTCTCTCTGGTTAGGATTACAAACAAACACCACCACCCCCGGTGCCCCCGCCCTTGCCTCTGCTCCAGCCACCCCTCCCTTCTCTTTGACACATGGTTCTTTTGATCTCAACCCCAGACCATAGCAACAGGCTCCTAATTATTCACCAGCCATAAATCATGGCAGTAATGTGGTCCTTCCTGAGGGAAAGGAGCATTGCTGGGCCATCGGAGTCTGGAAAACTGGGCGTGTTTAGTGTTTCCAAAAGCAAACCAGTGGGGGGAAGGCAAGCAGGAAGAGAAAAGATGTTTTAAATGTTTGTAGACATAGTTGCTTTGATGTTAAATCCTCTCCCAGAGGAAGTCAAGAGTCTGAAAACGAAGTCTATATTTTTTATATTTTAGGGATAATGAAATCCACGAACCCCTACTGGAGGCAGGTGTAAGCAAGCCCTCCTGGAGAGAACGTGAAGTACATTTCCAAGTCATCGGAGCAAGCAGGGGAACATGCCTCTCTCTGTCCGCTTCCTAAAGTTGTTCATTTAGTTCTAGCTACTCACTTGCGTGGGAAACCTTAATTCCCCCATAGTCTTATTGAATGGTGCTTAATCTGGTTAGATTTGGCATTTTCATTAAGAAACTCTGGCAATTGGCAATCCGAAATTATTTTTTAAAATTTGGCCTAGGCCAGATATGCTACTGAGTAGGCAGAAATCCCACCAACAGCAGCGAAACTGGTCGATATTATTCTAACCTACAGCTAGATATTGTGAATAAAATCCCATCTTGCTAATGAAGTTTGTGGGCTTAATTGAACTGGAAACCTTTCCCTTTTGTGTTTCAGAATATATGTAATACAAATTCTGAGATTAAGCTGTAGACAGTCTTCCATTAGTAAGTTTTTCCTCAAAAACAAATACAAAAGGTGGCAGTACATTTTTGTAATTTAATTGTGTTCTGTTAGCCACTCTAATTGACTGTAACAGGTAGTCAAGTCTGGACTGAAGCAAAATTGTGAGATTTATCTTTGTTCAACAGATGTTTACTGAAGATCTACTCTAGACTGGATCCCGGGGTGCTGACAGGTATGGACTCAAGAGCAGAGAAGACTCATGCAATTCTTGATCATGATGCATTAGTCCAGGGTCCTAGACTAATGCACAGTCTGTAACAGTGATTTCCAACACTGTTCATCTCATGGTACACATAGTAAACTAATTACTAAAATTCTGTGGCACATCAGGAAACCTATCTTTTGCCAGTCTGAAAAAAAGCGTATAATTTTGATTCATTCACACCTGATGGCTATTGTTGTGTCGGCTGTTGTCATTTTTTTAACTTGACAATCTAAGAGAAAAGGGGTCAGTGCCCCTGCCTAAATAGTCAGGTATTGTATGTTTTAAAAATTCTGTGGCTCACCAGTTGGAAACCACTGGGCTGGAACAGAGGTCGGCAGACTTTTTCTGCACAGGGCCAGGGAGCAAACATTTTAAGCTTTGCGAGTCAGACAATCTCTGTGATGACCTCCTGACTCTGCCTCATAGCGTGAAAGCACCATCAATAATACATAAAATAAAAACAGAGCAGAGCTGTGAGCCAATAAAACTTTATTTAAAAACACAGGAGGAGGAGGAGATTTGGCCCATGGGCTATAGTTTGCTGTCCCTGGTCTACAGGGAAACATCTTTAGGTTTAGAGAGAATTTCAAACCAGAATAATAACTGCAATGAGGAGCAAGTACCAAGGACTATGTGAGGTCGGAGAAGGGCACGTTGCCTAAAATAAGAATTCATGGAAGGCTTTTTTTTTTTTTTTTTGCAGGGGATGAGGGTGGGGAGGGGCAGGTGATAACTAAGTTAAGACTTGATGGGTCTGTAAGAGTCAAATCAGTGAAAAGATTTGGGGAAGAATGTGTCAAGGAAAGGAAATGGCACTTATCACGATCCAGAGGGGAGAGGACAATTCCCAGGCCAGAGGCTAGAAACTGAAGACGGTCTGGACTACTGGATTGGAGAGAGCTCTGTGGACAAGATGAGTGAAGCTGCAGTCAACACATCATCAAGAGGCTCATCCAGAGGGAAAGGAAGAGCCAATAAAAGGTGTGAGCAAAAAGGTCAAAGATCAGATGCATGCTTCAAAGGGATCACCTGGGCAGTTGCGTAGCAAATATTTTCAGGACCTTTTCAGGAGCCTCACCGCCTTCATAGCCAAAGGGAAGCAGGTGTTGTACGACATTTCCTCTCACTCCTCTCCAAAGGTGCTCCCAGGGACAGCCAAACACAGTACACAGCATTCCTCCCTCAGAATCTGCATTTTAATGGGAATCAAAGCCTAGGCTAAACGGATGGAGTTCTCGTGGTAGAATTTTAGGCCAAAGCTAACGCAAGACAAGGATTGGGTTGTGGGAGGGAAAGAGAGAGATTAGAGCAATCTCACCCCCTTGAATTCATTCCACCTAGTCATTTTTCCCCACCAAAGCATAAGGTTCTACTTAGGGCTTCCTTGTGTGCCAAGTTTTCTAGATTATTCAATTGGATCATCAGAAATCATACAGAGATTTTACTGTAACCAAGTAATCAATGTTAACTTTACCAGTAATAAGACATTGATAATAGAGCCCCTTGAAAATCACTGACAAGGTTAAAGCTCCGTTTCTGTGATATTCCCACCAAAAATGCACAGCCTCAATCTAATCACGAAACCCATCAGAGGAACTCAAATTGAGGAACATTCTACAATACTCACCAGCACTTCTCAAAAGTGTCAAGGCCATGAAAGGCAGAGAAGGGCCGAGGAACTGCCACTGTTGGAGAAGATACAGCAGAAATAACAGTTCAGTGCACTGTGGGTCCCGGATCGGATCCTGGGACAGAAAAAAGACATCAGCGGAAAAATGGGTGAAATCCAAATAGAGTCTATAGTTTAATTAGCAGTATCATACCAATGCTATTGTGCTGGCTTTAACAATTATGCCATACTTATGTTAGCATTAGGGGAAGCTGGGTGAGAGGTATACAGGGACTTTGCATTATTTTTGCAAGTTTTTTTCTGTCTACAATTGGATGAAAACAAATTTAAGAAAAAGAAATAGGATTATTAAAATAATCCTAACATATCCTCCCATTCTAGATTTTAAAGAAGACTGATAATGAGCGTTTCCTTGACAAGTTGTTAATTTCTTTGTTAATAGTCATGACGATAGTCCATGAGCTTACAGGTCCGTCAGGCCTCCTCTGGCATCTTTTATGGAGTCAATCCACCTTATAGTTGGTCTTTCTCTTTTCCCGCTGCCTTCTATTTTCCCAGCATTACTCTCTTTCCCCAAAGAACCTTGTCTTCTCAGGATGTACCTGGAGTAGGATGACTTCAGTTTTGTCATTTTCACCTCCAGCAACATTTTAGGCTTAATTTGCTTTAGGACCCACTTGTTCATCTTTCTGGTCAACCAGGGTATCCACAGAGCTCTCCTCCAACACCGTACTTCAAATGAATCAATGATTGTCGTATGGGCCTGCCCAACTTTTGCTCCACACATAGTAATTGAACATATGACGGTCCTGGCACATTAAGTGAATCCCTCAGGTTAATTACTGACTTCAGATTCCTTATCTATAGAATTAAGCTCTTTAGGCAAGATCTAAGATCTAGATCAGTAGTAATTCATATACCTGCCAAGGCTTTGGAATCATCCAAGAAACATTTTTTTTTTTTCAATGCTACTGTCTGGCCCCACCCTCAGATGTCCCGATTTAACTCCTTTAGGATACAACTCAGGCTTCCAGATATTTTCAAAGTTTGGCAGAGTGGTGCAAACAGGCAGCCAGGGTTAAGATCCACTGATCTAGACGATCTCTCAATTCTAACCTTCTAGGGCTTATCAGTATTGTTTAAACATGATGAGTCAACAACACCAGGTCCTGGGAACAGTATCTTCCATCTAGAGGAATTCTGGCTGTGGGTAGATAAGACTGCAGTAAGAAGTGCTTGCCACCCTTCCTTCAAGACTCTGCTATCTGTGTCTGCTGATGTGTTATCTTGACTGATGACTTACATAAAGCATTGGGGTGTTTGGCTTATGGAATATTCCTGAAGAAGATGAAGAACTATATACAGATACTTTACAACAGGGATGCGATTTTTCTCCCCTCAGCACTTCTGTCACTGTGTCCTCTTTCTATCACCTCCCCTTCTGCCTCCAGCTCCATGTTTCACTATCTATATCCACATAGAGATTTACATTTAAAAATAAGGTGAAAATGGCTGACATTGGTTAAGTGTGTCAATTTGGGTGGGCTGAGAGAGGGAGAGTGAGAAAATTGCACTGTTTCAAAAATAGCAAGAACTTAAAGCAGGGGCAGCAAATCCAAATGCCTACAGGAAGGCAGACAATGGGGAGGCCAGGCCTCTTGGGAGCCAGAAGAGCTCATGACCCCACACTGGTCCCTCCCAAGAGATCACTTTAACTCTGCTCCAGCCAATCGTGGCTAGGGCACATGTTGGGCTGGCAATGCCAGAACTTATGCTCTTGAAAAGAATCAAGAAATCCATAATTGCTTTGTCAATACTGAAAACCAACTTTCAAAATAAATATAAAGGCTATGTAGGCCAAAACAAATACTTCTACAGGTTAGATCCTGCCAGTTTATAATCTCTTCTTTAAAGCTTAAAAACCTGTGATAGGTAGCATAGCAGGAAAAACTTAAGGGTGAAAGAGGTATTTTGTTTTGTTTTGGGGGGCATAACATAGGAGCCTGTCAGTTTTACCAAGACATGCTGGATCCTACCAACCCAGGTTTGTTTGGAATAGGGTGGATATCAATGCAGGTGAGATGGAGGCTGGGTTGACTAGTACAGATGCAGAAATGGTCCCTGGTGAGGGGAAGCTGGCTGTGCATGGCACAGGGTCTGAGCCCAGAGTGACTCAGATAAGTAACAATGGCAAATAGAAGTATGAGTCGAAGGGCCTGGATGGCAAAGCCAGGTCCAATGATTTTGGGATGTTATCAGTTCCTCTTAGAACAGGATGCCTTCCAGCAGATGGTGATATGGTGGGGAAATTCTAGCCACTCAGGTAAGAAAGGGAAAAGGAAGAGAAAGAGAGGAGTGTCCTGGCCCCAACCAAAAGGACCACAGTTGAAGGAAGGGCTCAAGTCCCAAAAGGGGAGGTTGGGTGGGTGCCACACACCAGAGCAAGAACAGACACAGGAAGAAGCAAGTTCAACCTTGAAGGTTAGTCTATGACAACAAAGGCAACTGGGCTGCCCCGGCTCACCAGAAATCAAACCTGTTGGGAAAGATTGTTTAATTCTGAACTCTATCAGCTGAGAGACTGAGACTGAAAGTTGATTTTGCCCGGGTGAGAACTAACTCCAGAATGAGCCTAGGCCTTGGTGCATAGGTGAAGTTCATTCACACATAGATCAGCAGAGAACTGAGAATGAACAGGGCAGGGTAAAAATGAGCCAGTCCCAGCACCCTGAAATCACCCCAGAAGGACAGCTATCTTCTCTGCTGGTGTTTGAAATTTGAAGAAGAGCTAGAACCTTCATATTATCCACCTGTGCCAGCTCTATCTTGGGTCCCTATGAACTCTCAGCTCTACTCATTCATATAGAGAACTGTCTCAGAATAACACAGAGATAAATTCAAGAGAGACTATTCCACAGGTACACTACTGGTCACCTTTGCAGTAGATTTTTATACTTTCCCAGAGTGAAAGAAAGCAAGTGTGCATCATTGGTCTTCAAAAGAGTAGCATAGTCGCATCCGAGGGAAGAATTTACCAGATTTCTTAGTGCAGACCATAAGCTCTCGTTCACCAAATAAATGCCATCCTCACTGCTGTTCTTGCTTTGGTAATCATGCAGTATGCCAACGTGATAAGAACTGAATGGAAAGAACTGACCTAGGAGTAAGTTCTGGCTTCACTGCTTATTAACTGGATCATGTGGGAAAGTAACTGTACTTTCTGAACCTTAGTTTCCTTGTGTGCAAATGAATTTAGCAACATCTGCTCTACTTACCAACCTCATAGGGTTGGCGAAAGAATCGATGTGACAACTTGCAGAAATTCGCATGCCAGTAGTTGTCAGTGCAGAGGGGCAAGCTCTCCTGGGGAAAAAAGTGTTCACATTTCTGGGCTGTTTGAAAAACGATTGAAGTGACTTTTTTTTTTTTCCTTTGGAAAGCAAGGCTCAATAAAATCTTCAATATTGGTTCTCTCCATGTGCAGACAGGGCTGTGACAAATATTTAGGATTTTCCAAATACTAACACTAGTCTATAGAAATGTTAAGATCTTAGCTCTTCGATTTCCATTGCCCTTGGCATTCTTGTTTGCCTTGTGGGAACAAAGAGGTTCATATTATCAACAGGAGGCAAAGACTTCTTATGCTGCTTTAATCTGGTGTGTTTGTTTGTTTGGTGGGCTGATGGGTTGTTTCAAGCAACTTTCACACTTCAAACCTTGACCTGACTCTCTTGTGGCCCAGTCCTTGGAGAGGCTTCAAAGGAAACATAGACCCATGGCGTTTGAGCAGGTAACCCAGAGAAATGACAATCATGTAGGCAGTTAATTTTATGCTGTGTTATTTGGGAGAGGGAGTTTTACAAATTTCATCCTCAGCGGTAGAAACAGTTTTGTTGGCTTGACTGCAGCTGCGATAAACAGCGCGCTCCTTGCTGTTTTGCGGGCAGATGCCTATGCGTGGCCAGGGAGGTGCTGGGGTGCTCATCATTCACTCACACACCTACAGATGTCAGAAAATCCAAGCACAAACAATCAGGGCGAAGGTTCAAATTCTGAGTCACACTTCAAAAATCTGAACCCAGACTCCACATCATGATAGTGGAAACGCTGACATTGCTTCTCCGAAAAACGTTCATGTTTTTACCTGCCTCATCTTTCCCTAAGCATTCGTTTCTCTCTGCATTTCAGAAAGGGTAAGGTATAACGAAAAGCATTTGTTTTTTGGTGGGGGAAACCTAATACATTTGCATTGTATGTTAAATTCCTTCCTTTTATCTTCTGTGAAATGGAGATAAATGCATAGTGCTTTTTTTTTTTTTTTGAGGAATAACAAGTCAACACACGTAAAACGTGTGGAATATCATAGTAAATGCTCCATAAGTAGCTGTTCATTTCCCTCTGATTTCTGTGTCATTTCATTCTCATTCTATTTCTCAAATTTTAGGTCAAAGGTGGTTAAAGGGAAGAAGTAACCTATTACAGCATTCAACTTATAGACTAGGGGTGACCCCAGGGGCTAGAAATCTGGAGCAGTTTGGCCAAGACCACGCGTAAAGTCTCAGAGCCAGAACTAAGCATGCTTCCTGATTCCTAGGGCAATGATCTATCTCTCCATGAAACAACATCTAATGGTTTCTTCTACTCATCACTAGAACTTATCTCAAGGCTACTTCCTTAAATTATTTGTAGGATAAGCATATAAATCCTTAATATGAATTTTTGATTACTGACTCATGGGATCCTTTGAATGCCTCGAGCTTTGCCATTCTGCCATTCTCAGTGTGTGTGCCAATGAAAGGACGTGAGTCCAAGATTATTTACAAGGTGCTTTCTTTGTAACTATTTTTGCATCATCTACAACAAGAGCCAACACTCCCAAAACCTGTTACAACCACAAACCCTTCTAAGGTCCGTAGCCCCTGCTAGGTAAGGCTGCCCCAAGAGAGCTCTTACACATTCTCTGGATAGAGTTTGCTAGAATATTCTGGCCTAGCTGATTGGACAGTGTGGGTACCAGACCAAAGCCAAACAATTCGTTGGCTTTTTAGAATCCTATGAAGTAGCCTGAAGAGTAACCTTTAACCTATAAGAATGAAGATTATGAGAATGAATTACATTTTGTTTTGGGGGAATGAGGAGTTAATTAGTTGCTAACAAGTACTATAATCCATACTTTGGATTGGAGTGTGTGTAGTATATACAAATTACGAGCCTATTCTGCCTTAAAACTGAAAAATATTGTGTCATTAATTTATTTACCATAACAGTGGTGATATGAGTAAAAACATAAAAACATGAACAATATTTTCCTGAAAAACATGAAGACATAAAATTGAAATAAATTACCTTTTACTTTTGGCCTGAATATCTCAAGAAAGAATAACATCAAAAATTATCCAGAAATATAAACCAGTGGTATCCTTAGATCTTAATATTTCTAATTTAGAAAAGTGTGATTTATGTAGTGCTCCACATTATTAAAGTAAGGATTTTAAATTTTAATCAAAGGCATTTTTCTCCCAGGCAAAGCACATACTATAAAAGATAGCTCTAAAAGTCCTTCATATTGCCAGTAATGTTATCAAATGACTAAAGGATCTATGACAACACTTTGTAATAATGTTCTGACTGTTTTAGTGATGAGACTTAGAGAAACCAGACAGAGAGTGCCATTGAGAAAGGCCAACAGCACAGGGTCCAAGGTCAGGTGTTGTCCAACAGTCATCCATAGAAAGTCTTTTCCCGTCTTCACCAGGATGAGTGAGTTGGAAAATTTCATGATCATCAATCAAATTGTCTCCGTGCTTTCATGAAAAATATCATTTAAACCGTGTCAGATGTTTTGTAAAAATGATGATTCTATCAAACCACCACACCAGACCATGTCATTTGTAAATCAATCTGTAACTAAACTAGTAGCATTTTGGAACATTGTCCATAGCAGGACTCCAGATTTTTTCCACATTTGGTTAACATTGAGTTCAGATTCTTGCATGGCCTGTTGGCCGTCTTGACTGAAGCATCCCCTACTCCCCCCCCCCCCCACCAAAGACAAATTCTGTTTGCTTCAGCCCAGAGAAGATGTGCCTACATACAAGAATGACTTGGAAAAAATCTTGACGGATTTCAGAAGAATATTTGGAAATCAACTGGTGAAGAATTTTACTATTTTCATATCAATATTTTACCCCTGATTTTCCCCTCAGTTTTCCATGTGGTTTTATGTGAAAAGATCTGAATGTAAAATGTGAAGAGATGATGATAAAATCATCTGTCATTATTTGGATCAAGCACCTGGTTGATTTAAATCAGTTCTGTCACTTCTCTCCCCCTCCACTGCCAAGGCCTAGTCCAGGACACCATTTCTCTCACCTGGTTTTGGCAACAGCTCCCAGCTGGCCTCTGCTTCTTTTCTCTCCCCACCAATCTAGTCTCTGCAAGAAGCACAAAGAAAGAGATATTAATTGGATTATGACACTCCCCTTCAATCAAGTAATAAGCCCGAATCAAAACTTTTATCTGCTTCCCGTCTCATTAAGCATAAAACTGTAATACCCAACTCTGGCTTTTAAGTCCATCCCTTGATCCGTCCCTGCTCCTCTTTCTAGTCTTGGGTCCTGATCCTCTTCCCCTGGGATCATCACCCTCCACTGGGCCTCTGTCATCCCTTTCCTAGAAATACAGGCTCTTTCTCACCTCAAGACTGTGCACACGCTGTTTGCTCTACATGCAGTGCCCTCTCCCCGCTCTCCCCTCGCCTCTTTTTGCCTAGAAAACTCTTTCTCATCCTTTTCAGGTTAAATGTCCCCTCTTCAAATAGGACTTGACCACCCAAGATGTCCTCCCTCCACCTCAGTCCCTTGCTGGTGACCTTCATAGCACTTGTCACAATTTCAAATTGTTCTGTTGGTGTATTGGGTTTTAGCCAGAGGGGCTGACAGATGACAGTCTAGTTGACTATTGTATTCCCAGGATCTAACAGAGTTCCTGGCTCACAGTTGCTGTCCAGTACGTATTTGTTGAATGAGTGAATAAATGATGGTTTCCCTTCTCAGATTTTGCCCTCTGTCAACCTGATCTTAGAATTAAGACTATAATGGCTGAATTTTCTAAAGATTCATTGTATTTCTTATATGCAGAAAATGTCCAGACTTGACTTCTAGGGCTGAGTGGCTAGACCTGCTTTCCTGTGAAAGGAGGTAGAGGCACCATCCACTTGATTAAGCCCATCGTTTCCCATCCTGTGTCATGCCTACACTCAGCTCTTTGTTGTCCCAGGCTTAGTGTAGTCCTGAAGAGATGGAAGCACGTGAATATAGGAAAGTCCCAATGTGGAGTTTCCTGTGCTCAATCAGGGGGTTGAGGGCGATCGAGAGGAATTTCGTGGAGGGCAGTTCAACAATTAAAATGCGAATAGTCAGGATGATGGCAGGTGGGCCCCCTGACCACCATGCAGGTTGTTACAAAGACCTCGGGCTGGGTTTGGGAGCTACTGGGAGAACTAGGAACACCATGTTGCTTCAACCTGGGAGGCCACTTTCAGATGCTGATGTCGTTCCGTAGGCCAAGGGTGTGTTTGCGAGCTCTGCTCGCCGACACTCACACTTGTTCATCTGGGGACATGTGCCTTTGGGTGCCATCACCTAAGTCATAAGCCCCTTCTCCTTAGTGGAGATAGACTGGGATCTCTAGTGGAAAATTCATTTTCTAAAAGGATATGTCATTCTGTGGTTTCTTCATGGATTTGAGGGGTATCACCACGACTATCCATTGTGCTAAGCATCTGGAATTGTATGGGGCAGGGAGACCTCAGGGAGTCCAAGGGATGCTGGAAGTTTCTTCTCCTTCTCTCTCACCCAGTGAAGAGTCCTCCTCTTCATGTACCACCAGGGGGTGGTTGGAGTTTACCAGATAAGCTTCTCTGGGTCCGATGACTCGGTAGACTGAAGACCCAGAGAATCTGGGCCAAAAGCCAGAAACTGGGGCTCTGAATTATAACCCAGATGTTCAGTGAGCAAAGAAGCCAGAGAGAGCCCTACATAAAAGTCCCTCTGCTTTTATGGTTTTCTTGGATCATTCTTTTTTAGAAGAACTCCTCAACTTCACCCCAATTCTATCTTTTTTTGCTCAACCTTTCATTTAATATTAAATTAAAAACAATCCTTAAAAAGTTTGACACAATAGAGAATGAGTAGCTAAGTGATCATGCAGCACTTGCCCTAAAGAATGAAACAATTAAAATTCAATCAGCCCTGATAACAGTTTGTACTATGATGCTAGACTTCCCCTTGCTTTGACCCCTCTCCTTCCGGCATCCTGTTCTGGGACAGAAATGACACCGCGAAGGTTTCCTATGCCTCTCCCCTCACTTCTGACCCCTCACTATATCCTCTCTCCATCTATTTGGAGAGCAATGACTTGATTCCTCTGGTATTTCTCCCGTTTCATAGGTTTGATGACACTTGTTGCTAATTTGGGATGCCAAAAATGTTGGGCAAAGTCTGGACCATGGGCATGTCAGCTGTTGGCCTCCTGGTCACTTGCTTACTATCAAAATGGGAACTGTGATGTTTCCATCTATTCTTGGTCATAATTTGTTGTAGGGTCCCTCCACACAGCAGTCTGCCTGCTATCCTGGATATCTGAAACTAATTAACTCTTTAACCTCTTTCAGGTACTTTCTGATTATTCACTCATTTTGAAAAGACTTTCCTGGGGTGTCATAAATCAGTGACCTTTGGGGGCAACCCTAAAGATGATCCTCTGGAGGGATCCTGAAGTCAAGGCCACCAAGTTCAGGAGTAGGTTGCTACCATCCTGCTGTTTACCCTCAGGCCGTGAGAATCCTCCCTTTCCTCTCTGAGGATCATGTGTCTGTAGAATTAAGATGTCAGCCCATTGCATAATAGCCAACAGCCATGCTCAATTCTATGGTCTGCAGAGGAGTGAGCACATTGTTGCCAGTCGGAGTATATTAAATAGGACCCATGATCCTAACACCATAGAATAATAATCAGAAGAAGTTGGGTCCCATTGCCTTCATGGCACTCTTGTCCCCTCTACTTAGCAGCCCATGGAGATGGAGGCCGGGCTGCGTGCAGAAAGGAGGTCCTGGGTTGTGCCTGGAGGTGCTGGTTGCTGTCTGCATGTCTGTCCTGTGTCAGGAGGCCTCGGTCCCAAGCCCTGTGCTGCCTGCCTCCTGGCCAGTTGTCTGTGGACACCCACAGTTGCCTTCTCCTGCTCCAGATACACAACTGGAATTGACCTCCAAACTGCACATGTAGGTCACATATTCTTGTCTTCTTCTTTAAGTAAAATTATCTTTTTTCTTGACCTACTGAGGGTCCCTCCTAACTCACTTTTCCTGAACTCACACTTGAATGTGGTCACTCATCCACCAGAAACCCAGGATTAGTTATGATCTTTGTTCAACTGTCTTTGTGCATATCCAGAGCTTAGAAATGCTAGAAACATTTAGTAAAGAACCTAGCCCAGAGATAGCGCTCCCAACACTAGTTCGCTGAAGGAAGGGAAGCAGGAGGAAGCAGGGCAGAGGGAGGGAGGGAGGTGTTCTGACATTCCCAAACCCAGAGACATTCAAGTGTTGAAGTCTCCTTGGTCGTTGAAAGCCTTTCAAAGTAAAGTAATTAAAGAAAGAATGATAATTCTACCACCCACTTCTTTGTTCTGTGGCTTTGTGATAATCAAAGCTAGAGAGAGGCCAGGAAGAACAGAATAACAACAACAACAACAAATTGCAGACCCTCATGGTTGTGGAGAACTTTTTATACGTCACTTTGTACAGCTTTGACATGCATGGACTCACTGAATTCTCAAAACAGCCCTATGGACAAAGAGGTAACACTGTTGTTCCTATTTTGTAGATGAGAATACAGAATTTGGAGAAGTTAAGTAATAGCTGGGAAGGTTTGTGGGGTAGTGGATTAGACCTCCCATATGCATGGGTATTTCTCTAGATCATTTCTGAAGGTCCTGAGACCCTTCTGCCCAGTGCCAAGTTCTCCTTGGCTTTGAGCTGGTGGAGTGTGAAGTCAGGGACCCAGTG
Organism: Tonatia bakeri; assembly: GCA_004024845.1. NCBI lineage: Eukaryota > Metazoa > Chordata > Mammalia > Chiroptera > Phyllostomidae > Tonatia > Tonatia bakeri. The sequence goes on along the minus strand of PVIA01012049.1, from coordinate 22,707 downwards.
GCCCCTCTTGCTGCTACCCTGACTTTGAGTTCTGTTCCCAACTCTACCTCAGCTGGGATCCTCAAGGGCTCAGGGACACCTGTCTCCCTGATCCCAGCAGTCTCTTGAAATGACAGCCATGCTTCCTCTCTTTGTCACCTCCTCGTTTTTCCATGGGGGGTAACAATGGTTCAGTCCTTTTCAGCTGGATGCCATCAAAGCTTTTCTGAGTCGCTGCCATGGAGACAAAGCACAGGTACCGTTTCCATTCGCCACCACTTGCTATTAAAAGACAGGCACGGATTGTGAGCCCAAGATGTTCAGAAAATCAACCTGGAACTTACCCCTTTTTAAAAATTCTAATAGAGGGTAATTCATGCACGTTTGTTGGCAAGCCATCTGCCTCAGGGACTGAGCACAGGTTAGATAATTAAACTCAACCTGTTCCTGCATGACTGTTTGACTTACCGTTTACCTCATCTCAGGCTCCTCGCCTCCAAAAACCCACTCTCCAAACTGGTTAACTCATTGTTCCCCCAAAACACCTGTCTCATTTTCTTATTTTTACTCATGCCATTCCATCCACCTGGAATGCCCTCACCTCCCTCTCCCTCTCCCAATCCTTCTCATTTGCTTCACAATATGTTCCCCAAACACCTTGCTCACAATGATCGGTCTCACTGCCCTGAATTCCAATAGTAATGAATTTTCTATAATTTGGCTGGTAATTAATCATATGCTGCTTTATGGTACTCTTTCTATTGTTACCTTGAACTGTTATTTAAATCTTTAATTTGAACATAACTGTTTCCATATGTTTGTCTTGTTTCCATAATTGAAATATAAAATCTTCAAAAGCAGGAGATATATTATATTATTGTGTCCCCTTTAGTACCTAATATGAGTCTGATTGGATCATTACTTTTTTCTTTTATGCTTTTTAGGGCCAATTGGACAACCAAAATTACAAAACTTCATCCAATTCCTTTCGATCATATACATGAAGTGGTAAACACATGTGGGTGATTGGAACATGTGGTCCTGGCATCCTTGAGATAATTTAACCCCCCAAAACTGAAGGAGTGGGAAAAGGGGTTCCACGCTTGTGGGATAGCAGGGCAAGAACGAGTTTGTGGAGGAATCAAATGACAAAATTTCTTCCAGGCAGCTCTATTCTGCTCCTCTTCCAAGTAAGGGCAGATTATTCTAGAAAAATACTGCCAAACTTTCTCACCTCATGTTCCTTTTCTTCTTCCACCACCCTGCAACACACGTGCACACCCTCTCTTCCTCTCTCATCTGAGCCCTCAGAAAGAGACAGCCCAAGGCTTATACTATGCCTGTGGCATCTTCCTCTGCTCTTCAAGTCCAGGGCCTGCGAATCCTTACTGCAAAGAGAAATAATAAAGATGTCTAAGATGCATGTGGAGTCCTTGCCCTTCATTATAGGCTGGATCTAGTGACGTGTTTCTGGTGATGCTTTGACACTTCCAAGGTTAGGTTACAAAATGCCACTGGTTTCTGTCCTGTGTTTGTTCTCTGTCTGTCTGTCTCTCTCTCTCCCTTTCTCCCTCTCTCTCTGTCTCTCTCTCCCTACCTCCTCTCTGGGGGAATCCAGCTGATTGGCTGTGAACAGCTCTATGGAGAGCCCCACATGGAAACTGATATTTCGAGGACTCGATGCCTGCCAGGTGAGTGAGTTTGGAAGTAGATTCTCCCTCAGTTGAACCAGATGTGACCACAGCCCTGACAAACACCTTAATGGCAGCCTTGTGAGTGGCCCTAAGACAGAGATCTGAGCCAAGCTACCAGGATTCCTAACCCACTCTAACCTTGAAATTACAAATGTTTACTGTTTTAAGCAACCAAGGTTTTGGAGTAATTTATTATGTAGCCATAGATCACTAACATGGCATTTAATGATAGTAAACCATTCAGGAAATGGCCAAGAGCATCCAAATCACTCTATTTTCCTTCTTTCAGCTAGAAAATGATGAGTGGCCCAATTATAAAATAATTGGGTTGACACTGAGGTAGGTGCTACATCCACTGTTTGCTGCCTGTCTTTCATCCCAGTTAAACCGGCTGAGGGTCAGCAACACAGATCATGGGCTGGACAATGATTGTATGGCTAGACCAATACCTGGGAAAATCGGCATCATGAAAAGAGTCACATAGCCGCTTCAAATAGCAGAGTGATCAGGGGAAGACTGGTACCCTCAGCAGCACGTCCTCCAACACTCAGCAGAATTCCAGCGACTAATCAGGAAAGAACTAAGCTGTTGTTTCATTATTTGTGATACTGCCTTCCCAAGTCTGAGGAAGTCTCCCTTGCCTGATGGAAGAACTGGAGTCAGTAAAACCACAGCCCACAGACCTAATCTGTACCACTGCCTGTTTTCGTAAATAAGGTTTTATTGCCGTCCTGCCACCCCATTTGTTTAGATATTGGCTGTGGCTGCTTTTGCATTGCAATGACAGAGTTGAGTAGTTGCAAAAGAGTCAGTAACATTCACAAAACCTAAAATATTTACCATCTGGCTTCTATAGAAAAAGTGTGTTGATCTCTAAGGCAATGATGTACAAAATGTATTCAGAAGAACACTATTTCTACGGGATGCTAGTAAGTGTTATATGGGAAAACAGTGGGTTCTGTGGTCAAATGTTTAGGAAATACTGAGTTAAACAAAGTTAAACACATCGCTTCACTATAGAACTTCTCTGAGCCCTTAATGAGTCTCTAAGAGAAAGACATAAAATACTGCATTTTTAAAAACTTTTTTTGGCCATGATGCTCTTTGTTTTGGATTACCTCTCAAGAGACTAGTATTCAATTCACTAGGAAATGCTACTGCAGAGCTATGAAAGTAGCAGTTTTCAAAGCATTAACTCTGCAGAAAAAAAAAGTAGCCATAAGCATAAACAACCTTGACTTTGAAAGCATCTATAACAATTTGAAAACACACAGGGAGATGACCCTACTGATCACGAGCCTGATACAAAACCAACACTTGGAAACTCAGCTAAACATAACATCAGATTGAGGGTTGATAGTGGGTTGTTTTCACAGAGCGAGCCACCCTGAAAAGAATTTTAGAGCTGGAAGACTAATAATGTCATATGGTATGTCTCAGAGTTTGCACCAGGGATCCCCTGCGATTCATGTAGACGCCTTTAGGACTAGAGCTTGGAATTAAGGAGAATCTAGGTTTCACCAATTTGAAAAATCGGTTCAATTACTGAAAGAAGTTTGAAAAATATGAATCTATTATTAACTTTCCTTCTTGAATTTAAGAACAGATTTCTAAGGGACTAGAGAGATCACAGTCACAGGTGGTCAGCCACTGACCCACAGCCAAGGTTCAGGCCTGTGCTCTGACTGTCCATTCTCTTACACAACACTGTCCTGCTCGTGGCCCATGGGACCCATTCTGTGGATGGCTGGCCAGGATTAGAGACCTAGTCTCCAAGCCTGGGAAACTACTGACTCACCACCTCAGTCTGAACCAGCAGGGGATGAGAAGAATACCAGGAAGAGTTTGATGAGTGAAGACAATAAGTTCCAAAGTATGACACCAATGTAAGAGAATGTAGTGTGGGATGTTTCCTGTTGTCCCAGAACCATGGCCAAGGTCCAAAGCTGAGCTTGAAACTATTGATGGCAAGCACTTCCCCAGAAAGCTTCCTAGAGGCTTCTACCACTGAACTGCCCCTGATCAAATTAAGAAGAGAACTGAGTTGGAGTCGGGAGAGGCCAGCCTGTAGTGCAGTCCATGTCATTGAAAAAAGTCTTTCCTTCAATTTCTCTGTGGTCATGGAGGATCTCTCCCTCTCCCCAAAACTGAGTAAGGCAGTCTCAAGTCTCTGTGGAACTGGGAAATACAGAAGAGAAACCCATAGTTCCCATAGGTCCATACAAAGCAAGATGGACATAGGTAGAAGGATAGGGGCCATGGAGCTACTCAGTATAGCTACTGGACCCAGCGATGTGAGGCCCAACACAGACAAGGATTGGTGGTGCTTATCACTGCCCAAGCCCACGATACAACTGCCTGCTGGGGTGGAGGTGGGGATTCTCCATGATGGCAGGGGCAGGGGTGAAACTGAACTGAATGCTACCCCTCAACACACACAGGCACACACATTTACATTTGTCACCTACACAGGGACTGACACACGCGCTGGGAACACCAACATCAAAGGGACCAAAGGGGAGCTAGATCAGGACTACTCCCTGCCCCCACACACTCTAGTCCGCCTGCTCCTTCCTTTCTGACCAATCATGGTGGGCCAGCGAGGGCTATGCGAGGATGCTCAAGTCTGAAGGAAGGAGCTCCGAGAGAGGAGGAAGGGGGAAAGCGCAGGGAGAGCAGACTGCTGACCTTGAAGCACTGGAGCCTCAGAGTGGAAGGGAGAACACCGCAGGGGAGAGGAGATACCACTTCGAGTCTGACTTAAGATTGAAGTAAATGAGTAGGACAGAGTCTTAAATAACGACATGAACTGTTCTAATAACCAAAAGTGACAGGAAAGTTGGAAAGCTGGCCAAGTTTCTCTTTAAGGAGTTACTTCCCATCAGGAAAGGTGGATAAACACATCCTAGTTGAAGGAGTTGTTATTGGATAAGTATGAACCTGTTTCGTTTCTATATCCATAACATGTTGAGACTCCCCAATAAATTAGTTACATAAGATATATACTTTGGACAGAATTTTAATGTTTTCATATTCCTAGTGCTTTTCTTCCAAGGGATTCTAAAGGCAGCAGGCCAATATTTTGCCCATTCTGCAAATTAGCACACAGAGAAAGCGGTGTTGGTTACCAAAGGGCTCTGAATCTGACTACAGCCTTCTGTCTTCCACTCCTATCATGAGGCAGCTGACTCCTTCTCAGACCCAAATGGGATCCATTTTTAATTGGGAACAGAACTTTTCAATTCTTGAGCCCAAAACAAATTAAAAAGTAGAAGGAGGAGGAGGGGGAGGAAGATGTAAAAAGTTTCGTCGTCTTTTCCCCTAAATTGAGAATCTGTGATTTCTCACTGGTTTTTATCAGCACCAAGATTTTTGTTTTGTTTTGTGTTTTTTTAATGTTTCTTTTCTTTAAAGTAAAAAAAAAAACCATTTTCACAGTTCTCTCTATTCAAGACTAAATTTGTCTGTTTTAAAAAATCCATCTGGCTTTTGTGTTATGGAAGCCCACACAACAGAGGTATCGAATGGCACGAATTTCAAATGAAGGGACAGCAAAGCTAATTAAGGGCTGAGTTTCTTAATAAGGAATAAGGCGCAGTGGAGAGTTGAATGATGCCAAAACACACAAAAGTTTCTGAGACTAAAACTGTTTGGGAGGAAAAACACAGAAGAAATGACTTGGCCAATTTTTCAAGCCCTGCCCCCAAAATAAATATATCTTTTCCCATATGTATCAACAAATATAAATATCACTCGATCTCAAACTAACAGTAACAATAAAATATAAGTAATTTTGAACATAAAGACCAAGTACAAGACATACCAAAATATAATAAAACTAGAAATAACATTACATTTATTGTTAAGAGACCGTCGCTGGTTTTCTTCAGAAACTTTATTTTTCTGCCTCAACCATATGTAGATTTTGCTGTTATATACTATTCTGGACAGTTTCATTTTCTTTTAACCAATGAATGATATCCAACAAAATAAAGCCTTTCTGTAAGAAAATCATTTTTTTCAAATGATTCTGGTACACATGAAATGCATTATCTGGCTTTACTTTTAATATCTCATATCAATGTAAATAAACAAGGAAAATGTGAAAAATCACTTAGGAAAGGTCAATATTTTTCCTGGTTATTGGAAAGCTTTTAGATTTAAAATGTCCGTACTATATTCCTGCCATATCGGCATGATGGGAGCGGAGCCTCCTAGACTAGGTATTAGTAGGTTTTGAAGCTTTTTTTCAGTTTTGCCTGAAACGTGTTTAGGCAGGTGCTTCATCACATTATACCTGAGTTTGCTCCTCAGAACAGGAAAGCTGTTGGTAACCACAGCACACCCTCCGTGCCTCTAGGAAATGAATTAAGAATCCATTTGTGAAATGTTTCTTTGAATTTCATTAGAAATTCACGTTAGAATTGTGTGATACGGCAAAGTAAAATCAGGGTCCAGTTACGTCGGAGTATTTCTTTGGCTGCACTAAGAATAAACAAGCAGCCCCTTCAAGGTCTCTCGACTTTTCTGAAAGTTGACTTCCTTGGGGGAAATGGAATCATTGCAAATTATGGAAAGGGAGAGAAGATAGAGATGGGCGGAGAATTCCAAGGAGGGCATAGACCAGACAAGCTCAAAAAACTCAGTTACCATCCTGTTAAAATATAACCCACAAAATGTTACACCATAGCAGTCTTCACAGCCATCTGCTTCTGCCATTATCTTTGGTTCCTACAAACAGATTTAAAAAGTTGAATCTGGTCCTTTGTGAGTTTAGGAACTTTTAGCAGGATTTTCTGGATGGGATCAGAAAAGCCACTAATTGACTCACCATTCCTGTCTCCCTGGACAATGTACCTCTCATTCCTTTAATTTAGCATAATTATAATCCCTTATATCTTTTCACATCCTTCACAGGAGCTAGAACAGAATTTGAATATAGTGTGCAGCTCCCATCCCTTTCTTTCCACCTCTGCTCCCACCCCTACCCCAGGCCGAACCACCACCATGTTCCCTTTCCTCATCTGGGTTATCACAATGGCCTCTTACTGATTTCCTGTCCTCCGATTCCCTGTAATCACTTCTCCATGGCCAGAGTGAACTTTGTCAAAAGTCAATCAGACCATGTGCTCCCCTGCTTGAAACTGCCCAATGGCTTCACACTGCATCCTGAAAAATAAAAAATTCCAAACCTAACGTAATAGCTGCTAAGGATCTGTGTGTCAGGTAGCTATTGCTGCATAACAAACCACCCCAGAACTCAGTGGCATCAAATAACATTTTTTTCTCTTGTGCCAATTGTTTTTGCTGATCTAGGATAGACACGGCTGAGCTCATGCATGCACCCCCGGCTTGCCTGGGGTTTTGCTTCACATATATCATTTTCCTATGTGCAGACCTCTATGTGCTAATAAACTGGATGTGAGATTTTTTTTTTTTTAATTTGCAGTCAAACATGATTTGAGAGTGCACTTACATATTAGGCCCACACTTTTAAGAGTCCACAAAAATTTTATTTTAAAATCAGAAGAAAAAAGTTAATACAATAACAATGAACCCATTAGCATTTTTTCTTTACACAAATACATGGTGAAATACAATTTTTAATATTTTTTTGTGAATGAAACAGTCCTTGAAGGTAAAAGCGCCTGGAGCCACAGAAGCCACAGTGCAACACTGCACAGTCCGATCAATAATTCACCAACTTTGAAACCTAGGAAACCGGTTATTCATCCTGAGTTTACTTTTTCTCTTCAGCAAGCCATGGAGCTTTGTGAAATTCCAACTTCCTCCCTAAAAGAACAGGGAGCTAACAGGTGATAGTTTCATCTATGGTCTCTGCAAGGGAGAGCATCAGTCGCTGGGCGACTCCTCCTGCACGCGTGAGCTTGCTGGACTCCGACACTCCTGGCTGTCTCTGCTCACTCAGGGGACACATCCCTTTAAAGGAAAACTGTCCCACAGTTGGTCTAGGACGCTGAGGTGCTCATCATCCCGCTGTGACTCCGAGTTGTTAATATGTGGAGAGTTGCTTTAGTTCTGGGCAAAGGACATTAGGACACTCTTTCCTGCAAGAGTTCATGTTTTCCAGCCAGAGCGTTTGCTCACTTCATTTTCATAGATGTTCCCTTCATGTTTACTTACATGGAAGTCCCGTTCAAATGACCAATTCTATTAGGTTTACAGAAATCTAATACTGGCAAGTCATCAGGAGACTCAGAAGGGACACAAAAGTGAAGGTTACTGTTGGAAGAAGAGAGACAAATTTATGCTTCACCTGTAAAGATAAACAGTTTCGGTTCAAAGGTAAGAACTTTCCTTACCTGGCATAGTGTTGGCATTCCCACAAGAATAAATGTGCTTAGTAACCAAATATAAATATAGTCATTCCACCCCTTTTAAAAGAAGCTGTGCAATTTTTTAGATTGCTGCATATAGTATATCCCAATGTTACCTTTGTCTGAGGAAACTCTGAATTACCTTCACAATTTTTAAGTTGTTTTGACATAATTCTGTATTTTTAATAGGTAGTTCATTTCCCGTTTCTGTGTGCCTCTTAATGACTATGCAAGAGCTTAGATTTCTCTCTCTTGCTGGTTCCCAAGCCACACATGGGGAGAAGGGCAGTCCTGCACTGGCTGTTTCTGCTGCCTAAATATTTTCACAGAATCTGTGATTTCTTTCCTTGCTGAACTGAGAGAGAAACTCGCTGGTATTTTTGCCCATCCGGAATGTAGACTTCACTTACTCTCGTCTGTGTTTACACACATTTCTTGGTATCCAGTACTCCAAATACTTCCTTGGGGCTCTGGTGCAACAGAGCATTGCATGCGCTGGACTCTGGGGCTCCATGTGTCTTGTGGCCCCTGAATCAGAGAAAAGGCCCCCTCTTCCTCAGCTCTCTGTTGGAATCCTTATGCCTAAAATGTCTGAAGTCTGTTCATCCCCCTCCTCACACTTGTGAGTGTGACACTGAGACACATCCACAAATACTGTGGAGGGACACTTCAGAAAGCCCATCTGTGCCCACTGTCACTTCCACTCCTTAATGAGAAGGACAGGGGGCCAGCTCAGGCCAGCTCACCCAGGAGTCACCTGGGGAACAATGACAGTGAGCAAGGTGGACACCGTCCTTCCCTCGGCTGTCTCCTTTTCTCGTGTCGAGGAGGGGATCCCTGGTCTATCTGCGGGACAAGCCAGTGATTCTCAAAACGCAGTGTCTGGACCAGCAGCATCGGCTTCACCGGGAACCCATTAGAAGTGGAAACCATTGCACCCGCCCCCGGACCTGCTGGGCTGGAAACTCCACAGGCGAGGCCCGGCGGTCTGTGTTTTAACAAGCCGTCTGAGTGACTGCAGTGAAAAAGTTTGAGAACCACTGGTCTAAGACGTTGCTTTTATTAAGAGTAGAAGTTATGCTGTCAGACACTTTAGTGAGCCTCACCAGCGCCTTTCTGAAGTCCGTGCTTCCTGGTCGCTATCACAGAGCTCCGGTCCAGGGGCGGCCTCTGCCCTCCGCAGGCAGTGCTGGCAACTGGCCTTGGGAAGAACACGCAGTCCCTTTCTGACAGCCTCTCCTATTTCCTTTCAGGTCCTCTACCCTTCACAGTCCTTTCCTGTGTCACGTTCACACCAAGCGCCACTCTCTGGATCTTTTAATCCTGTTCCATTCTAGGACAGCAGATGGTGGGGGCTGAAATTGATGCTCCTCCTAGGATGACGTGAATGTGTTACCATAAAGGCCGAAAAGCCATCCTACCATCTTCCTCAGGATAACGAGCTTGCACTGTGATGACACACAGCCCCCACACCTCAGGGGTAACACCTGCAAAGGAGTCTCCTCACTCACGCTGCGCGTCCAGTGTGGCTCAGTGGGGAAAAGAGAGCTCTGCTCTTCACGGGGCCCCTCACGCTGGCACTCAGGCAGGCACGGGCTAGCGCCTGGCATGTGGATGTGGAGAAGGAAAGAGAATGTGTCAAGCACCAAGTGGCTCAACAGGCTTTGTCTGGAAGTGACACATCACTTTCTTCCCTTATCATTGGCCAAAACAGCTAATGTGGCCAAAATCGGCCTCAATGAGGCACTTTCCCCCAACCCTGCCCCCAGAGAGAAGACATGGCTATTGCTACACCTTCATGCAGCCTTAACCCATCATCCGCAGGGCTAGACCATGAGTGTAGAACTTCATACTCCATGGGAATAATGAGAAGTATGTCCACCAGTGACTGCACACCCACTGGGTGGGTCCAGGATGGAACGAGCTTCCCTGGGGAAGGCTGCCTCCTGCTGGGCCTTGAGCACAGTCTCATGGACCATTTCCTAGAGCAAAAGGGAACTAACGTGGGTAGGTAAGTGACAGATAAGTACTGGCCACTGTGCCAGGCCTTTTCCTTCTGTATTCTCGCCTAAATTTCACCTTCAGTAGAAGAGAAAGGAACGGACCTTGTACAAATGAAGAAGCCAAGCCTCAAAGCAATTTGTCACTCATGCCTGGTGACCGATGTGCTAGGACTGAGATGCTGATGTCACAGGCACCAAGGAAGTAAATCTGCTCCCAGGAAAGTAAGGCCTGGAGTGAAGAGACCTCTTACCCACGTGGCAGAGGGAAACATTGATTCCTCTGCTGACCCAAATATTTCTGGTACAAACTCAGCCTCTACTAGTGGCGCAGCGATCACTTTTAATCCAATGTGATCATCACATTGCTGTAATCAGGAAACTGTTTCCCCACTACGCATACAAGTTGTCAGGATTTCAACTGAAGGAGCCGTTCTTCACATAAAAGTAGAAAAACCGTATTATTCTTTTTAATGAATAGTGAGAAATCCATTTAAATCTAGAGTGGCCCAAAATAAATGAAACCAGTAAAGTAGTTTATTGAGACCAAGGAGCTCCATCGCCTTAGTAAAGAATGCTTTATATCTTATTTTCAGGGAGCTCCCTGGTTTATACCATTGATGGTTTCTCAAAAGAAAATCTCTTTTGCTGTATTTGAGCTTCGAAATCATTGAACAATAAGCACCGATAATGCACATCAGAAGTTGTCACGGGTGGAGAAGCGAAGAGAGAAGGACACCAGGAAGCAGATGGACACAGAGCGCCCTGCAAAGTGGGTAACAAGCAGATAACTTTGTCAACACAGCCTCAAAAAGTGCTTACCTCACTCAGAACTGGCACTGGAGCCCTCAGTGCTAACGCATCATGAAATTATGTCGATGTGATGCTGTACTCAGCAGCTCCATCAGCAGGGTACCAGCTGACTTCAAACGCCTCCCAAGAACACTGAGAACTAATAACCACAGCGCTGTCCAGGGTCAACTGCCAAACATCCCAGGACACAGACGCCCAAAGCCCAAGAAGAATGTGATCTTTCAGAGTGCCGTGGAGGCGCAGGTCCCTGTAGGTGTATGTGTGCCATAGGGACAGCCACATATTGGTTGTCTTGTGATTTCCAGTCACCATCATAAACCAGAGAAGTTCTAAGAAATTTATTGGTGTTTATTATCGACCCCATTAGAGGTGTATTTTGAAAAAAAGGAGATCTTACTAGTTGAGGACAAATGTCACAATAACATAACACTGTGGTTTCAAAAACAGTCACGTGTTTTCCTTACAATCCCCAGGAGTGACTTGGGTTAAAATAACATAAACTTGGAAGCACTTGTGTGTGAGTTATAGAACCAGCATAGATTAATCTCCAGGCCAACTGCCCATAACGTAATAGTCACTTGCTGTGCGCATTCTAGAGGAATGATACAGCCAGCCTGATTTTAATTACTACAGTTTCTTCATGTACTTTCCATAACATACATACAAAACCCCTAACATTTAACAAATACTAAAGTACAAATACCCCAATGCATATGTATACAATTATAGGGAGCACTCCAAAATGGCTGATGATCCTACCATTACCCTGTTGAAATCTATAATTTTTCCCTTTACTGCACTCTAAACTGTCTCTTCATTCCAACGATGATGCTGGATATGTTCATACATGACACACCATCTATCTCTCCACCATGTTTTCCAGATGGTATTTGATAAACTGGAAACAAAAGAAAAGCAGAACAAAGAGAAAGAGATGTTTTTCTACTTTGGTTCTTGAAACTGTTTCTCCCTTATAGAGAAAAAAATATGAATTCATCCACTCAGGGCCAGTGAAGAAGCTCCAGAGACATGGTTTCCCTAGAGGCAACACCCATTGGACCCAGAGGTTGAGCCTCTCTCTGGCTGTAGCCAAGCTCTACAAACCAAGAGTGAAGAGTTCCTGAACTCGGGCGTAACTTATTACTAGCATGGGCTGCAAGGAAAACAGCGACAGTTTAAGTGAGTAATTGGGATGTAATTAGACTCATTCCAATATTTGTTCCCACCGATCACCAAGTTCAAGGAGTAAAACATCCACAGTTATAGTAACTCAGATTTTTTTAAAGTCAGCATTTATAGACTCCAAGATCTTAAAGATATACAATTACCCACTTCAAATGCATTAAAAAATATTTTAATAGGTCATTTGAGAAGTAAAAATATCAAGTTTTAATATGACTTTTCTAAAACTCTCTATAAAGACTTCATTTATGTACAAGCAGATAACCCTGAGATGATATTTAGTTTTCTTTCAAGAAATTCCCATCAAAATTCATTTGTGAAGCAAACACATCAAATATGATCATCTTTAAGAGAAATAAATTACATGCATGGTATGAAAAATTAAATCACTTTACAGAAGCAGTAAATATTATGCATAATTAATTCCTCTTATTTCCAAATAGTGGTTGCCACTTTGACTAATTCACCTCCCTGGAAATAAGTCAGGGCCATTTCTAAATGATGAGGACCACCCACTGGGCACTTACTATCAAGACTGGCTCTGGTGGCCAGCAAGGTGCACCCATGAACTGCAGCAGTACCCACTCTGAGCACCATCTCGCCATGCCCTCCAACGAGGACACCTGGCCTCACTGATTTCAATGCCCTTGCCCAATAATGTCCCACCTCAGACCTTATTATCCCAAACAAATGTCCAAAGGCAGACACAGGTGCCCTCCTACTAGAGACTCTCTGAAGCCACCTGTTAATGCACTCAGGTGAAGGGACTCTCACACTTGGCTGAATCCTTTCACCCAAACCTTCATGGCGAGCCTCACCTGCATGTGGCTCAGCCCAGGCTTCATAAGAGATGTCATGGACCATGAAACCTGGATTCACATTTCTACCACAAAACAGGCTGCACACCTTGTGTAATCCACTAAGACAAGTTTAACCTTAATTCTGTCATCTGAAAACAGTGGGATAACAAATGGGTTAAGCCTAGGGCTCCATTAAAGGTGAAACGGGGTAACGTTTGTGAAAGCACACAGTAGGAAGCACCTGCACAGGGCATAGATATGAAACAAGTGCAACTTCCTTCTAGTGAGTGGGTTGTCGTTTTCCAACTGACCCAAGTCTCTCTCTTAGCATCATAAGTTTTTCTAAAAAGCATTCGCAATCCACACTACTAACATACTATGGTAGCAGAGCTGGCAAAACTTCTCAGATGTCACATAATCTAGGTGGGATGTTTGCTATGCATTTGCCCCCATTCTCACACCCAGTTCAGCAAGTATCAAGGCCACTGATGTCAATGCTGGTACAGTGGGTGCCTCTCTGTGTTGTTTTATCATCTGAATAACCTCAAACATTAGCTGAAGAAACAGAGCGTGGCCCATTAGCACAGCCTTTGTGTGAGGTTTCTTACAGGAAACTAGTGTTTGTTGAATATCTACTATGTCCCAGTCACTCAACCCTTGCCATGCTATTAAACATCACGACATCTTATGAAAAGTCACATGTCTTCTGTTGTTTTGTTTTACTTTGTATATGTGAGAACAGAGGGGTCACATGTAATTGGAGAACCAGACCCACATGCACATGACTCAAAGCCTGTATTATTCTCCGATAGTTTACAGCAGAGCGATGGCAAAAGCAACAGCCATCAGGGGTAGAAAGATGAGCACAACAGAGATGGAGGTGGAAGGTTCTTACAGGAATAAAGTCAGCCACCACCGGCCACAGGTGCATGGGGAGCAGCCTTCGGGAAGCACTGGGGAGCATGAAATTCTTATCAGAAACCAAAAACATCCATTGAGTGGAAAGCAAATTCTGAACTTTGCTCACCTTGAACAGAATACAAAGGTACAGAAGAATAAACATAAACACATGTGAACTGAGAGAATGTTTGCGGAATTAAATCCAGATTGGCTTGAAAGTGTGTGTGCTGTATGCTGAGCTACTCTTCCTGGAGTTGATTCATGCTCCTGTTTTATGCCGTTGTGGGGAGGAGCAGGTGAAATATTCTTTGAAAGTCCTTTGAAAAAGGAAAAGCTCTGTAAAATGGCACAATTCATTGGTTTACTGAAAACAGCCCTGGATTGGGAATCAGAGAGACCTAGGACTTCCTGTCAGCTTTGCCTCTAGCTAGCTGTGTGACCTTGGGTCATGCACTTCAATTCTGTGGTCCTTGATTTCATCGATAGAAAAATTAAGGGTGTGAACACAGTGGTCCCTTACCGCTGTAAAATTGTGTCCCAGTCACTGATGTCATTGTGTTCCCAACAACCCCCTGCTGCCTCAAAGACACACACGTCTCAGGAATTCCTGTGCCCCTGGATTCCAGGGTGATTGAAAGCCGGAGCTGAGGTTTGTGTTCTCAGCATTGTTCCAAGTAAGTTCTAAATTTGCACATTGTACAGAATGTGAGCAAGCACACACACACACACAGAGAAAGCCAGATGGCAACGGACAAACTTGCTAACCTTTTAAAAGACTCCAGTCTGGCTACCCCAGCAGTCTAGTGGCCGTGATCCATGCCCAGAGGAGGGAGACAGGTGAGGAATTCCCTGGCTGCAGAGCTCAGACCCTGACGATTCAGCATGCTTCGCCCCAGCCTGGGAAAGAGTGGCCTCCTGACTCCAGCTGCCCTAACCCACACGGGTTTCTGAGCACCAAGCCCCCTGAGGAAGTCCTTACTTTTTTGTATTCCAGGACCATCCGGGGCCAACAAGCTTTGGGGCTCCTTCATCAAGTGAAATTTAGGAGAGAGAGGAATCCCAAATCAGAATTTGCACCAGACTAGTTTTCTCTGTTTAGTAAAATCTGTTGGTGGGTTTGAGCAGTGTCTACTAAAGCCTGGCCATGGTAAATGGAAGAGGTCAGAAATCACACACCTAAATGAGCACCCTCCTCTGATGAGTGGGTTCCTAAAGAGTCCTTCCACATCCACTGAGTAAAATCTCTTTGGAATACACCTCAAGGAGAGAATCCATTTAAAAAGTGGATTCTACAACCAGATGAACTAGGCTTGTGTTGTAGGTCGTGTTTTGTTCCCCAGCAAATGAGACATGTGGCCGTCACAACCCCCAGAGCTTGTGAATGGGACATCATCTTGTTTGGAAATAGGCTTTGTGGATTTCATCAGGTTAAAATGAGATCATTAGGGTAGGCCTTAACCCAATGCAACCAGTGTCCTTAGGAGAAGAGGGACCTTTGGACACAGTCACACAGGGAGACACTGTGTGAAGAGAGAGACGCGTGGACACAAGGGAAGAGGCTGTATGAGGATGGAGGTGGACACTGGGGTCATGTTGCTAAAAGGGAAGGAGCCCTGGGGCTACAGGAAGTTGGAAGAGGCATAATATACACTGAGCACATACCATGTTATTATATCATAGCCCAGTGCTAATCCTTCCCACATTATCTTGCATAATTCTTTCAACAGACATGAAATATATATTATGGTTCCCATTTTATAGGTACAAATAAAATGTAATAAAATGCAAAAAAATTATTAACTTGCATTGACTGAGTAGCAGATTCAGGATTGGCCTATGTCTCTTCACTCTCTGAGGCCTGAGATCTTTCCACAGGTTTATACTGTCCAGAGTTTTTTGGGTACTGAGGACATACTTTAAAAAAGAAAAAACATAAGGGGATACAAGTTAGGATCAAAATGCCAAACTGAATCTATTAAATGCTATAGATTCATTTAATAAATTCTAGCAGAGCGATCTGGTTGGCTGGGACCCGGTTGGGGAAGGAAGTCATGTTGTTGGTGGGAGAAGGGAAGAGCAACAGGTACCTGAAAGAGCTGTTTTTCTATCTCATGTCAGGCAACAAACAGATCCTTCACTGATCTCCCACGTCAGCAGCAGAAAAAAAAATAATGTCTTCATCTCAGATGCTTTTAAGGTAAATCATGGAAAATTCAGAGAGTCGGCACATAGTCTACATAAATGTTTATTGTCTGCATTCTAAAAAATGTCTGGACCAAAGGGCTTTGATCTGTTTATATCCTGAGATAAAGGACAATGGCTACGTGAAAAGCCACAAGAAAAGCATCACATAATACATGTGGAGAGTTCCAGATGCCGCCCTTCCCAGGGTAACCCCCGGGGTCACCACTCCGTTCTTTTATTCCTGGATGCATTCATTTTGTCATTTATTCATTCAAATATTTATTGAGAAACGCAAGTATGCCAGAAACTTCTATTTAATCTTTGGTCATTATTTCCTTTGTTTGGGAATACTTTGAAATCTGCTGCTTTTCTTGAAGCCCTATTGTCATTGTACTGAAAACATTGGTTCAGAACAAGCAGTTAGCAAGACTTCTACATAATTCGGACATGACCTGCCAATTATGGAATTCAGATGCATGAGTTATTTTCTTAGAGAGGTTTATACTGAAGGAAAACATCAGTCCTCTCTCCTCTTATCCTTTTATCAATTCTTCGTAAGGCCTTGTGACCCCCCCAAAAGTGGCTCATTTAAACTCTCTAGGACAGGACCATTCCAATCTATACAAGTCCATAGTTGTGAGTTTAGTAAGTGCTCCATTTCAGAAAAAAGGAAATTAGAAGACAGAAAATTCACTTCTGTAGGCTTGTTTGTTTTTATTAGTTTAAGCTCAAAGATCACATGAAAATGCTAATTCTCTTACAAGTAAAGTAAGAAATGGGACAATTTTGGCTCAGAAATGCCTGAGGGTAAGAGCAGGGGAGGGGCAATTGTGGCCGAAGCAGTAGGAGCTATCTCCCAGGCTTGTGTCATTAACATATTCCTACAAAGCGTGAGGCAGGGATCACTCCTACTTCTAGATGAGCTGATTAAAGCTGTTTGCTTAGTCGTCACCTCAGTGTAGACGTAAGGGCAACCATGAAGTCCTTAGGGCTAGTGAGGCAGCGATATGCTGTAACTTCTTCAGAAATATGACATTTGTTTGTTCTTTCAATCACTCATCGAAAAAATATTTATTGAGCCCCTTTTTAGGCTTAGGAAACACATCAGGGAACAAAATTCTCTTTTTAAAAATTTTTTTAAAGATTTTATTTATTTATTTTTCGAGAGGGAAGGGAGGGAGAGAGAGAGAGAAACATCAAGGTGCGGTTGCTGGGGGCTGTGGCCTGCAACCCAGGCATGTGCCCTGACTGGGAATCGAACCTGCGATGCTTTGGTTTACAGCCTGCACTCAATCCGCTGAGCTATGTCAGCCAGGGCTGGAACAAAATTCTCTTGAAGTGTATATTCTTCTGGTGGCCAAAGAGTAGATACACTCAGCATAATATATAAGCCATATGCAAACTCATACATGAGCCTCCAGAAGAACTCAGTCTTGTCAACCTTCATTTTGTCCATTCAGACTCCTTTGGGACTTCTGGTCTCCAGAACTGGAAGATAATGAACTCGTGATTTTTTTCAAAGCCATTAAGTTTGTGGAAATTTGTTACAGCAGCAATAGGAAAGCAAAGCAAAAACTCTTTCTAGGGTAAATATGTCCTATGTGACTTTTAAGACATGCATGCTTAAAAATTGTTTCATTATTTATCTAAAACGCAGTTCTAACTGGGCATCTTCAATTTTATCTGGCAATCCTATCATGGAAGCTCAGAAGCTTGACTGACTTCGATTCTCATTGTAAAAGAATGACTTCCTGCAGTGAAAACGAGGGTGAGAAGATGAGAGGAAAAGCGGGGAGACCTACTGGAGGCTCCTGAAGTCATCCAGATGAAATGCGGCTGTGGCTTGGAGCGGGGTGGCTGTCGTGCAGGCGGCGAGAAGAGGGTCCACCTGCATCTTGAGCGAGGGGCTCTGCTGATAATCACACTGCAGGAGCTGTCCTCACATTAGCTTTTCCCTTCTGCCCTGCAGCCTTTTTCTATTCACTGCAAAGTAGGATTCAGCCTTGTGACTAATTCGCATCTCCAGTTACCGAAGCCCGAAAAGGAATTTCTAGAGCCACAGAACAAGTAACATATGGTGCTTTCATATGTGCAAATAGTGGGCCACCATTTCCATTCTTTCCCCACCACCCCAAGTTTATGAACCATTTAGAAATAAGGCACCTAGAGCACTTACTAATCTGTGGATGTGAGTGTTCTGTCCAAGAAGCAAAACTTATTTTTTAATCAAAAGACCAGTATTTCAGTGTACAAGGGGTTTCTTTGCTATAACTACCTCCCCAATGCTTATTAGCTTAAAGTATGGTCAAGCTTTCTGGCTTTCTCAGATGGTCTTAACAGCATCTTTTTCTTCTCTTTTACATCTTTGGAGATGTTTCTTTTGACCTTTATGAAAGGCTTAGGCGTCAAGGTGGCCAAAGTCCTAGAATATGGGTTCTCTCATGTTGGCTACAGTTGTTCTTCAGCTCATTTGGGCTGTGAGAGAACGTGGTGTGTGTTATTTAACTATGCTTGTCAATTCACTCATGTAAGTAGGTTATCGGTGACTTCTACCACCCAACTCCCATCAGCCAGGGGAAAGAGAAGACACACGTGAGTGAAGTTACAGTGGAGGCTAAGTGAGCCCCCTCAGGTTCCCAGGCATCAGCCTCACCCAGGTCTATGGTTCTTCCCATCTGGGAGGACCCCTGGCTCACTTGAAATCAACAAGGAAAGGTTTGGTCTAATCGTAGTCTATTTCTCAGCCAGAGAGAATGAATGAGACAGCAGCTATAGCAAAAACTGAAGTGATCTAAATATTCTCCCAATTCTATTCTACTTATGCTGTAGACTTCCCATTTCACATAAAGCATTATGCCAGTTATTTCCACGATGAATGAGACTCAGTCTTCACCATTAGTTTTATAGCAAATACACACAGACAGCTAGAATAACCCCTCTATCAGTGGGTGTCTGCAATCTAAACCTACTTCTCAGCTTTAACTTTCTGAAAGATCTGTCAACAGAGTTGCAACTCAAGAGCCCATTTAGGTCATTTGTACAAATGTAGCAATGTGATAAATTCTGAATGCCTAAATCAGGCAGACTCTCCTATCAGACAAGATTTTCTTATCAGTCAAATCAGCAACGATTTTTTGAGTTCCTATGGGACGTTTTGTAGGGTACCAGATGCTTGGGCACAAGTAAAAGGATGGACATATTTCTTTCCCTTTAGGGACTTGTATTCTGAGAGAACAGACGGGGAATGTGTACAGGCAAACACAGTCATTACAGTCTTTCGAAATGGGAAATGAATTGGAGAGAGGTCAGTGCTGTGTGGAGAAACAGGACAGAGGCTGGAAATGGAGAGAGGATGGCTTTTTTCTGGGTCCCGTGTTGCCCTTCAGACATTCTTTCAAAGACTGCGTCTGGGCACCTCCTGGGCCGTGAGTCCCAGAGTTATTCGAACCTTTATCTACATCGTGGCCTGTGAAAAGTCACATCTGACAGAGACCGGTGGTCCCTGGGGAGCCTCCAGTGTGTGCTGATCTTTCCTGGGAGTGTGCCTGACACTGTCAGTTCACAAGTAACAGCCCCACTGGTCACATAACACACCCAATGACAAGTCACAAGCGCTGGCTTTCTGACACAACCCTGGTGCTCACAATTTCATTTCTAATGGTTTACTTAAAATCCTGAAAAGAACTTAATGATCACAGCAGTGAACCACAGACTAAGGTGAGAGTTTCTCCCCACCCTGGTCTGCAAAGTATCGCACACTGGCATTCCTTGTTTCCTTGATTGCATTCATTTCCCAAAATGTAGATAAAGGACATGCCAGAGGCTACAGCCCCGGGGAGTTACACCTCTTTTTCAAATGACGGATTCTAAGCCGGTCAAGAGCTTGTATGAGGATTCCACAAACTGTGCATGCCGGGTTATCTCCAGCTCTCCCTCCTTATCCCTCTCTCATCTTCCCCAGTTCCCTCTGTCATCCCGTGAAGCCATTAAATGTGGACCAGATGCAGCAAAGAATTCTTATCGATCTGCTAGCTTTACCTGACCAGTTCCACCCACATATGATTCTCCTCTGGTCCTGCTCCTGCGTCGGCCATCCGGCGAGTCCTGAAGTCATGTTTTAGGCTGGTGCCTGATGTCTTCCATCGCTTCATTTCCTGACTCCTTTAAAGCCTTGCACCTGCGTTGTATCCACACAGGAGGTTTGAATTAATAGCAGCCTCCGCAGAGGATGGGCTGACCTCCCGGGGGTTTTAAATGAATTTTGAAGTTGTAAGGCTTTAAGTCGTAACATACTTCCCTGGAAACGGTCTGTTCTCCAGGACATGTGAAAAGGCTAAATGGAAAACAACAGCTTTGTCTGTTTTTCTTGGTGAAAGAAAACAGAGGATATGACTTAAAAGTCTTAGGATTTCAGGTTGGACATTAAAGGTAAGAGGCTGCCTTCCTAGGACTTCTTAAAGATAGTGCCTCATTTTTAAATTACTCAAATCCAGAGGTTGTAGAGTTTTCATGGGTGTGCCGGAGAAATGAAATGCCCGAGTATGTAATGAATGCTCATAGTAATACTACTGTTATAAGACATTTACTTTTATAAAAATCATTGTTACACAGAAAAGCCTGGAAAAGATGAAAGCATAAAAAGGGTTTTGTGCTGTGGACCACACATTTCAACATGCTACATTCATATGTTTTTTTTCTTCAACAAACATTTATTGAGCTTTTTTATGTGTGAGGCTCTGGGGAATCGGAGAGCAACAGAAGCAGCCCCTGCTTTTATGGAACATGCAGGAACGATTCCAGGTGTCTCTCATAGCAAGTGAGCTGGAAAGGCCTCTAATATCGCACCTTAATTCTGAATTATACAGGTGGGCATATCAAGACTTAGAGAATTTAAAGATACTCCGTGCACACACCCAGAACTTCAGCCTCCTAAATCCTTCTTGTGAATCTTTCTAGAAAGCTCGATTTTGCTCACCAAAGACTCATGTAGGTAAAGTGAAGAAAGCACAGATTAGAATGAGGGGCCAAAGTGTCCACCCAGCTTGGCCACTAACCATTTGGGTTTCAGCAAAGGTACTAGATCTGTATTTCTTCCCTAGTGATACTGGGTTCCTGGAAGGCTCATTGAGTTTGCTTACAGTCAGGCCTCTTCCCTGGAAATACTGACTTAGTAGATCTGGATTGGGGCCTGAACCTTCAGTGGGTCTTTAGAAACTTGTGGAAACATGACTGAATGAGCCGTAACCCTTTAACAATAAGATATGTTAAAGCAAAGTGAAATCACAGAAGGTGAAGTGGTATGGACATCAGTAGAGACCGAGGGTTTTGCTTCTAAAGGATGAGGTCCCTCCCAAGCTCTGTTTCTGTGACCAATACTCTTCACCTGTTGATCTGACCAGTTTCTCCTGGTCTTCTGAGGAAAACCACTTCTAATCACCAAGGTGGAGGACTCCTGAAAGTCATAGAAACTTTTGTTACCCGCAGACCGTTGCCTATTATAGAATGATTTTACTCCACATAAATGTTGAGCATATATGAACATGTGGAAATCACATATGTTTAAATCTCAATAGAGAGACAAATGGAAATTCACCACCAAAATTTCACCTGCCATGTTAAATAGGTTTGCGGGGATTTTGTTATTGATGTTGATTCTAGAAAAGCAAAAATTGTACTGGGAGTTCCACTTTTTTTCCCAAGGCGAATCACTAGTGTCTAAATACACTATTCTTCCAAGCCAAATACTCCTAACTAGAAAACATGGGTAGCCACAGTGAAACACACACATCATTGGATTGAAACAACAATGAAAAAATCTCGGCATAGGCACAAATCTGCGAACACATACAGTTCACAGGCCTTGGACTAATTGATTCAGTTAAAGTTTGTCAACACAGAAACCCCAGCTTGGGGCTCTTGTTGGGTGCTGCTGTCCCCCCGTTTCCTTCCATGGGGCACTCGAGCCTCGTGAGCACCCAACCGTTTAGGGATGATGGGGGGATCGCGAGTAAGCTTTGTTTCATCTTCCTTTCCATGTCTTTGAGTCACAGGATTAAAGACGCTGATTTCTGATGTGAAAGAAGAACTGGCTGATGACATCATTCTGAAAATGTCTTGACCTGAAATATCTGAGAAAGCCAGGCAACGGGCTGGACAGAAAAATCAGAGATGGACAGGAGACTCAAATACCTCAAGCTAAACCAAATTCTTAAAGCCTAAGAATGTGGGTGCATGTGTGTGTGTATTTAGTTTTGAGTTTCTTTGGCTCTAATTATTCATTCTCCCAGCAGATAATTATGGAGCTGCTCTTCCATGCTGACCATGATGCTAGACGACGTGGAGATTCCGAGAAGATAGAATGTCTGCTCATGAAGAGGTATCACTCGAACCCTCACTCACATTTTCTCATCTATGGAATGGGCTTAAGGGTGAGAACAAAGCAGTGAGGGAGGGAGAACAAGCCAGCATTGGGAAATAACCCTATTCCCTGAACTGCTCCTTACTAGCTGCGTAGATTGGGTCTCAGTCTCTTCATCAGTAAAAGAGGGGGCCCTCTCAATGCTAACAGTCAGTGGTGCCATGCAATACAGAGGGCTTTGTGAAGATCAGTTAATGGTCCCCAAAATACAGGAGAATATGCTCAATGTCAGTTACTCTCTCTTGAGATAACTTTACAGGGTCATTTGCCCTGGGAAGAATGGTACATTTTGGGTTGTTAGCAATGTTTTTTTTTTCTTCCTTCCTTCCTTCCTTCCTTCCTTCCTTCCTTCCTTCCTTCCTCCCTCCCTCCCTCCCTCCCTCCCTCCCTCCCTTCCTT